>CM051530.1:37253537-37338537 GCA_028017165.1 Herpetospermum pedunculosum
GGTAGATAGAAATACGAGATGAAACAGACATGCTTAGAAAGAAATTACAGACAAAACAGTAAGGGAAAGCAGTAGAATGCAGAGGCAAGAAACTGTGAAATGAAGAATGGAGATTTGATTACTTGATTGCTTGATTGGACAAAAGAAAGCTTCAAAGTAAATAACAGCAAGACAGAAAGCAACGAAATGAAGTGTTCTAGCTATTAGAAAGAGAACAACACAAAGCAGAAATGTAAACTAGGAAAAGAAAGACAGAAAGCAGTAAATGTTGCTTGGAAGCCTCGTCGCAACTGCCTCGGCTGAAGGGGATGAAAGAATAGCTTTGCTTGGATGAATCCAATCGGGAGAGAAGGTGGATCTTCTCTCCTTCCTATCAGATTGTCGATTCCAACAGCTGAGACTCTCACTCCAACAGACGGCAAAGGAAAACACGAAGAAAAATGGAGCTGCGAAAGGACTTCTACGCTTCCGGATGATGTTTGAACCTCCGACTTTGACCCCCTTTTATAGTAGTTTGCAGGTGCGTTTGGGCCAAGGAGAACCATCAATCTTCAACGTCGTATATCAGAATGGATGGAGGAGAAAGAACGAATCCCTGAAATCACGGAAATTAACAGAAAAAGATCAGTCAACTTACGGTTTTCACTTGAATAATTGCGGCTTCAGCAATGTTTTCGCAATGCAGTTTTTTCATTCTTTTCCTTCGGTTTTCAACCCTTTTCTTTCCTATTGTGCATAAGTCCTAATTTAGCTACCTTCTTCTCATTCTCATATTTAAGCATAGGTTTAGGCTAAATGCTATCAAAAACACCTAAAAGTGTACATCTTCTTAAGCTAAATGGGTCCTAAATAAGTCACTTTCAGAGACTTAACACACCCCCAAACTTAAGGTTTTGCTTGTCCTCAAGCACACTAAGGACTTACCTAGGCTGCTGTTTTACCTTCTTTAACCACCTACTAACTCTCCTATATCCCTATCTATAGCACTGCTGTCCTGTGACACACTTCTAAGCTTAAAACTACCCTCTTATCTAGCTTCTTCTGACTTCGCCTGCCTAACACTCCATCTGTTTCCATTAACTCCCTACAACTGATCTTCTTGCTTTTGTCATATCATGCCACTATCCCTAAAGTTTCAAATTCTACCTAGCTTTACCTCAGACTCAGTACATGCTTCTAGCTTTATTTTTAATGTGCCTAGGATTCCTTAGAGTCATGCCAGTCTTAGTATTAACGGTGACAGTAGTACTTTTAGAGAACAACCTAAACCCTGGCATCACTACATTGGATATACACTCATCTCCCTAAACAACCCTACAAGTTACAACTTTGTACTTAGCTAATTGAGGATCAGAGTTCTTTTTAAATAGGACATCTAAGCCACAAAGTTATAACTCCTAGGTATACATTCTTCTTCCCTTTTTCTTACTTAGGTGGGGCCTCTCCTTTGGTTGCCTTTTGATGCAATGCCACTTGTGGGTCACACACTTGGCACTGATTACTTAGCAACCTAAGAGAGACCCCCCTCTTTATTCTATTTTTCATTTTTTTTTCAGTTCATCATTTTTTGTAAAGGAGAAGAAGAATGCTTATGTTTCTAAGGGAGAGAGGAATGTTCCTAGGCCTAGGGTGGCCTCCCCCAAACTTCAACTACTCATTGTCCCCAATGAGTGTCTGAGGTGGCACACCCCCAAACTATCCTAGAAGCATCTAGTCTAAGGTAAAACAAAGAGAATCTAAAGCCCTAGGCATAGACAAAACATTCGAACGACAAATATCACAGCAGCAGTAATAAAAAAAAACAGACAGATAAGGGCTTAAAGCTGTGCATGCTGAGCTTTTTAGAGGTTGATTTAAACTAGCAAAGGGTGTCCTATGACACTCATCCAGCATGCTTTTAGATAAGCTATATATGGTAGTCATGATAGCAGCAAAAGATGGAATTTAAACAGATCACAGCCTAGCTAAACAGACAGTCCAAAACATGCTTTCAGTAATAAAAATTGCGGGTACCGCAATTATTTCGCAATCAAGTCAGGGCAGATATAACAGTGATTAAGGCCCCTAAGCATGCTTTTTCCAGTCATTCGAGCTCTCTAAAAATAAAACAAAACTAACCTACCTAGTCAGCTATCATCAGACTATACTAAGCAAGATTAAAAACATAAAACTAAGCATCTAAAACAGATCAAAAGTGTACGAAAAACAGCATAATTCACATGGTCTATCTGAAAGCAGAAAATTGTTTTTTTGTTCTAAGGGAACAGCAATACTCCCTTCAGTGCAATTCAAACCAGCACTCAAACGTCGTCATCCTCATCTGGTTGTCGTGGTCGTGGAGGCACCCATGGAGTCAGGAGATTTGTGGGGAAGTCAGGGAAGATACAGCCAAGTTGGTCTGCAACTTCCTTGTCCCGTGCCTGCGCGTAAGTGGCCCATTGAGCCATCCTTCTTTGCATATCCATCAGGCAAGCCATGGATAGTGACTGATCAGCAGCCAGCCTATCCAGTTCAAACTCCATATTCCCCTTCCTCTTCAGCCTCAAGCTAGCAGGCAGCTCCAAGTGGCCCATGTAAGCCATCTGCTGCTCCATTCGCTCAATGGGAACTCTTGCAAGCAAACAGAGTTTAGTTATAGTATTAGGGAAAAACAATGGTCCCTTACCTTTCTTGGCGCACTCAGCAATAGCAGTAGTGATGACTTCTCCCACGTTGATCGTGAGACCTCTCATTATCGCATATACCAGCAGCGATCGGCTCTGGTTGATTGTAGTCTCGTGAGTCACTGGGGACAATCTCCTTCTCACGAACGAAAACCAAACAGCCGCCTTAGCCGTGAGGTTTGCACTCATGAGAGTGTGCCTCCCATTGCGTGACACGGTCCAGGAAGCTTCAGGCTGGCCAATGGTCCGAATGGCCTCTTCCAGAACTGCCTCAGTAGGCTCATCAACAATCCGTGCATAATCTGTATGTGTTTGGCCCTTGAGACCATAGGCTTCGTTGATGGCCTTGGCTGAGAAATCTACTTCTACCCCTCTGACCACAGACAGGCCATCCTCAGGGCTGAGCACATTGGCGTAGAAATCATACACCATGCTCGTGTAGGCTGGATTGGGCGGTCTGCAAAATTCCTCCCAGCCGTGGTTTATAACTCCTGCGCGCAAGAACTGCGGCAGGTCAGCAGGTCGGTCGAGGAAGCCCTTCTCGTGCAGCCACTCCCTCTTCCTCAGCTCAGCACCCCTGGACTCAGCATCAGAGGAAACATACCTCACTGACTGAGGCTCATCTTCAGGGTAGAGCTTGGCCTTCCCTTTATCTGCTGGCTTGGCTGACTCGGCAGCCTCAACCTTGAGTCGTTTGAGCAAAGGCTCAGTGCTCTCCTTCTCTGATGAAGGCGCTCTCTTGACCTTCTTCTTCTTCAGCTTCTTGGATCGCTTGGCCTTGAGAATCTTGGCCTTCTTCTTCTTCTTGAGCTTGGCCTTGACGGTGATCTGCTGGAGGCACGCCCCCAATGTCTCCTCCATCGAGTCAGTCTTCTGTTCAAGACTCTCCGGGCTGTCTTCCCTCATAGGTGAGAAGACCTCGTCTTCCCCAGCATCTCCACTGCCCTGCGTTGACTCTTGGTACTCCCCATATGGGAATTCAGGATCAGGCCGTGGAGAAGTGTGAGACGGCGTGGTGCTCTGTGCTGCTGCAGGTGTCTGTGCAGAACTCAGTGGTGAAGACGGCTGCTCAGGGCTCTGCGCTGGCGGTGATGAAGAGAGCTCTGGGCTCTGCACTGGTTCAGATGGTGAAGGGCTGTGCGCAGGCGATGCAGATGGCGACGAACCCTTCTTGGTCGATTCGTGGGACGCACGATCCGTTTCTTGACTCTCCACAGAGGGAGTCTTTGCTTTGCTTGGTTCGGCGGCCATCTCGATACTCCACCGGCGCTTCTTGGGTGTGCCTGCTGGTTCAGAGGGTCCAGCAGGTATCTCAGAGACAACCTTCCACTTCTTCTTGCGAATCGGCAGCTTATCCAGTCGTTCCGTTCGTGCAGCCTCAGCATCAGCCAAGGCAAGCAATGCATCTCTCGCAGCCGTTTCAGCGTCGTCAGCCCTCTTCTTGGCTGCAGATCTTTCAGCCCTTGTGAACACCATTGTTGAGTCTTGGAGATTTGGAGAGAAGAATCAAAGATGAAAAGAATCGCAGCTTTCTTGGAATTCAGAGAATGGGAGAATCGTATCGATCGAGCGCCTTCTAACGGCTATAAAGGAAACGGTTAAATCCCAACGGCTATATTTTTGCGGATCCTGCAAATCCAGCGCAATTTAAGGGATATTTTTTCATCAAAATGTCAATCTTTGCTCGTCCGTATCTTTTATTTGGCTCAATCTTTTCTTGATTTTTAAAGCTGGAATTACTCTCCTTGATTCCCTCTATCGATTCCCTACAAAAAGAAATAAAAACAACATCAAATTCGCAATTAAAATAATACAACAAAACATACAAATGATAACCGGAAAATTGCAAAAAATAAACTAAGGCATGAGCCTTGTGTTGACGAGCACAGCAATCACTCGTCCTCTCTCGTTCTCGTTATTATGCTTCAGTCAAGAGGAAGGCCGAGAGAGTCTTCACATCTCCTTCCTCGTAGTAGTGCTTCAATCTTGCACCATTAACCATGAATGGTTGGCCTTGCTGCAAGTTCTTTATCTCTATGGCACCATGAACAAACACATTAGTAATCACAAATGGACCTGACCACCTAGACTTAAGTTTCCCTGGAAATAGTTTCAACCGTGAGTTAAACAACAAAACCAGTTGACCTTTCTTAAAGTCCTTAACTCTAAGTCTACTATCGTGCCACATCTTGGTCTTTTCCTTGTACATCTTAGCATTTCATAGGCCATATGTCTAAGCTCATCAAGCTCATGTAATTGCAAAGACCGTAATGTCCCCGCATCCTTTACACAAAAATTCAATTCCTTCATGGCCCAAAATGCTTTGTTTTCTAACTCAAGTGGTAAGTGACAAGCCTTGCCATTTACCAGCCTATAAGGAGACATACCTAGGGGTGTCTTATATGTTGTCCTATAAGCCCAAAGTGCATCCTCAAGCTTAAAGGACCAGTCTTTCCTATTAGGTTTGACCACTTTTTCTAGGATGTTCTTAATTTCCCTATTTGAAATTTCAGCTTGTCCATTCGAGTGTGGGTGATAGGGAGTGGCTACTCTATGTCTAATGTTATACTTAGCCAACACTCTCTCCATAGCCTTGTTAATGAAATGTGACCCCTCATCACTAATGATGGCACGAGGTGCCCCAAACCTAGTAAAAATGTGCCTATGCAAGAATTTGGTGACTGTTTTGGCATCATTATTGGGACATGCTTTGGCTTCTACCCACTTGGACACATAGTCCACTGCCACTAATATGTAAAGGTTACCTGACGATGGAGGGAATGGCCCCATGAAGTCAATGCCCCATACATCAAAGAGCTCCAACTCTAAGATGTAGGTGAGGGGCATCTCATCCTTTCGACTGAGGTTACCTGTTCTTTGGCATTCATCACAGCTGTGGGCATAGTTGTGGGCATCTTTGAAGATCGTTGGCCAATAGTAGCCACTCTGAAATACCTTTGCAGCTGTTCTTTGGCCACCAAAGTGTCCACCATAGGGAGCTGTGTGGCAGTGCTGCAGCACAGACTTCGCTTCAGCAGCTGAAACACACTTCCTTAGCAAGCCGTCAGCACATGTTCTGTAAAGTGTGGGGTCATCCCATATGAATTTCCTTGCTTCATGAAGGAACCTCCTCTTCTCTTGTCCTCCCTTAAAAACTGGTAAAACCTGTGATGCACGGAAATTAGCAATGTCAGCAAACCAAGGTTCCTCATCGTTATCACGATGAGTTAAAGCAAAGACATGTTCATCAATAAAAGCATCAGAAATTGCGGGGTCCGCAATTTTTTCGCAATTGTGCTGCAATCGAGACAGGTGATCCGCAACCACATTTTCACATCCCTTCTTGTCTCGAATGTCCAAATCAAACTCTTGCAGCAGCAGTACCCACCTAATCAACCTAGGCTTAGCATCAGCCTTCCTCATAAGATACTTCAAGGCAGAATGGTCAGTGTACACAATTGTCCTAGTGCCTACAATATAGTTTCTAAATTTTTCGCAAGCAAACACTACAGCAAGCATCTCTTTCTCAGTAGTTGTATAATTACATTGAGCCTCATTCAAGGTTTTACTAGCATAATAGACAGGGTGTGTTAGCTTGTCAATCTTCTGTCCTAACATCACTCCTACAGCATAGTCACTGGCATCACATAACATCTCAAAGGGAAGATCCCAATTTGGTCCTACTATGATAGGGGCTGTGACTAGTGCTTTCTTAAGGGTGGTCCAAGCTACTAAACATTCCTTAGAGAAGATGAATGGCCTATTTAATTCTAGAAGCTCACACAGAGGCTTGGCTATCTTAGAAAAGTCCTTAATGAACCTTCTGTAGAAGCCAACATGCCCTAAGAAACTTCTAATGGCCTTGACATTCTGAGGCTCTACCAACTTCTCTATGATCTCAATTTTGGCTCGGTCAACTTCTACACCTGCCCTCGACACTCTATGACCTAAGACAATCCCCTCATCTACCATGAAGTGACACTTTTCCCAATTAAGGACTAAGTTAGTCTCTTCACATCTAGCCAAGACTTGTCCTAAATTGTCTAGACAGTTGGTGAATGAATCCCCAAAGACTGAGAAGTCATCCATGAATATCTCTATCATGGACTCATCCAACTCAGAGAAGATTGCCATCATGCACCTTTGGAAAGTTGCCGGTGCATTGCATAAGCCAAAAGGCATTCTGCGAAAGGCAAAAGTTCCAAAAGGGCAAGTAAAGGTAGTCTTTTCTTGGTCCTTGGGGTCTATAGTGATTTGGTTGTACCCTGAATAACCGTCTAGGAAACAGTAATAGGCTCTACCAGCTATTCTGTCTAACATTTGGTCAATGAATGGTAGAGGGAAGTGGTCTTTTTTAGTTTCTTTATTGAGCTTCCTATAATCCATACATACTCTCCACCCCGTGACAGTCCTAGTTGGAATCAGTTCGTTGTTCTCATTGACTACCACAGTCATCCCACCCTTTTTAGGTACACACTGTATAGGGCTCACCCACTAGCTACTAGCTATTGGGAAGATCACACCTGCATCTAACCATTTTATTATTTCCTTCTTTACTACCTCTTTCATAGAGGGGTTTAGCCTACGTTGGTGATCTACCCTAGGTGTGTGCTCTTCCTCTAGTATAATCTTATGCATGCAATAAGAAGGGCTAATGCCTCTAATATCAGCAATAGTCCATGCAATAGCCTTCCTATGTTGCTTAAGCAGTAATATCAGTTCAACCTCATGCTTTTCACTTAATTTCGAAGAAATGATAACAGGCAGAGTTTCATTACTCCCTAAATATGCATACTTGAGGTGAGTGGGGAGTGGCTTTAATTCTAATACAGGTGGATGCTCAATGGATGGCTTTAAAGGATTTAAAGCTCTATCAGTTAAGTCAATATTCATACAAACATGTTGTGGTTTATCTACAGGCATATTCATTATGTCAGATACATTCAAGTCAGCTACATCTAACTGTACATATTCATTAGCATGCTTAGTTAATAGTACATGCTCTAATTGTTCTTCCATTAGTGAGTCAACAATATCCTGAAAGAATTTCGGCATGCATAGCGGAAGCATCGTTGGATCTAAGTACTCTTATTTTGTTAATTTAAAAAGAAAAAGCATGTAATTTGAAAATCAAAGACAATAATTTAGAAGTTACCTTTGAAGTTCAAATTCTTCTTGATTCCAAACTCGATCTTCGAACGTAACGGTCACGAACCACCACGAGAATCTTCCCGACTATTCTCCGGCCTTAGAACGGGATTGTGGGATCCTTTGAGTGACTAATTTAAAAGAGAATTGAAGATGGAATTGGAGAGAATGGTAGAGAAATTGTCTTTACAATTTCTCAAAGTTCATCAAAATTCCAAGAAGAAGTCAATCTCATTAACCCTTTGTATATATAGAAGACTACATGCAAAAACATGCAAAATTGAGTTAACAATAGGATGCCATGTAGAATCCACTCAATTTAGTGGGATTAGTGGCTTGATGTGGGATGAACACTTAGCAAAAAAGTTTGACTCATAAAACCACCAACAAATGATTTTTCCCACTAACTCAAGAATTGGATTTTTCCACTAACTTAAGAATTGGATTTTTCCACTCACTTTAGTCATCAAAATGACTCTTGACTTTCAAGGTTTAGTGGAGTCAACATTTGACTTTTGACTTTCAAAGTTGTAGTCAATTGTCTTAAATTTGACTTTTGACTAACTTTGATCAAATTAATTCAATTTAAAAATTAATTCAAATAATTAATTTTAAATCAAATTAAATTAATATTAAATAATTAATTAAACAATTTAATTAATTCAAATTTAATATCCAATAAATCCAACACTAATCCCGATCATTCCCGATATACATGATTATGAATCCATATTCATATTTTCGATAATTAAATCTTATTTAAATATCATCATCTCTCTCTATTGTTCAATTCGCAATTGAACGTTATGTCGTTAAATATATCACATATATTTAACGTTAATTCCCTAATTCGAATTCGAACACTTCGAATTCACTCGTCACACTGTTCTAAGGTTTAGTCCGATATGAGCTAGCAGGGGGACCTCATGGACCTACAGATCATGAGCTCCAACGATCCGAGATTAACTGATTAAACTCTTTAACCTAGTTAATCAACATTCGTTAACTATCAGGACATTCCACTATAGCCTAGTAGTTGCATTCTCCTCACTGTAGATATATTTATGTCCACTCGATATAACCATGATTATGTAAGTTGACCCTTCACAGGTTGTTCGTAATTTACGGTCGGGTCAAATATCTGGTTTACCCCCGTAATTACATCTTGCTCCTTAAGTCCCACTGATCCTCTAATGAACAATTGGTTTGTGATCCAATCACTAAACCAATTGGTATGTGATCTAATCACTATACCGAGTCCCTCTCGGGCCAATGAGAAGGTGGGGCCCCTTGTTCAAGACCTGGAGTCAACACTTAAGGGAACAACCTATCTACTATCCCTAGAGACGGGTAGGAGTGAATTCCATCTTGCACCCTATGTCCCCAGCTATCTATCCGGTCTTACCCCTGAAATGGGAGGCATATTGAGTCGGCGCTGTTGAGCCACTCTCACCCATGCAGATCTAAGGATAATCCCGAATAAACAGGAGTTCATAGTTAGCTCAGGATTAAGGTCAAGTTACCTAGGTCATCGTTTTGAAATAGTCAGTCTTTAAAACAGTAAACAGCGTTATAAAGTAAGAGTGACTTATTTCGCGGTCCGGTCTAATGCAAACTCTTTGCATAGGACGCCCCCATTCACATGTCTTCACATGAACGATTCAGGATCACATCGTTTGTACTAAATACAAAATGGGCCGCATCCAATAGTGTCCCCAAGATAAGGTATCCAGCCTTATCCGTATACTATAGACCGTTTTGGCTATTTACTCGAACTTGATCCACTTTTATGTCTCCACATAAAGTTCAAGTATTCATGTTATAGCCATGGATCTTAGTTTATTGGATTTAGGGTTTTCTAAAATGAAATAAGCAATTCACATATTCAATAATAACTTTATTGAATAAACCTCAATAACACTTTATTGGTAATCAAATATGTTTATCGTTTACAAACCACGAGTTTTAGGACATAAAACCCAACATATCCATGCTAGCACAAGACTCAGAATCAGAGGGGTACCTTAAGGCTTTATAAACACTAAATTTCACCTCTTCATCATGAACACTCATAGTGAGCTCACCTTTTTGAACATCTATTAGTGCCCTACCTGTGGCTAGAAATGGTCTACCTAGCAGGATGGGGACCTCCTTGTCTGCTTCATAATCCAGGATAATGAAATCTGCAAGGAAAATAAACTTGTCAACCTTTACTAAAATATCCTCAATCTTACCTTCAGGGTATGCAATGGATCTGTCTGCAAGTTGTAAAGTGACAGTGGTTGGACGTGCTTCTCCTATTCCTAGCTGGCGGAATAGTGATAGGGGCATGAGGTTTATGCTGGCGCCCAGGTCACAAAGCGCTCTGCCCACGTGCTTGCCTCCAAGTTCTACAGGTAAGGTGAAGGAACCAGGATCCTTCTCCTTCTTGGGCAACTTGTTTTGGAGTATGGCACTGCACTCCTCAGTGAGGTTTACTGTTTCAAACTCACCAATTATGTTTTTGTTAGTAATAATGTCCTTCAAAAACTTTACATAGGAAGGCATAGACTGTAAAACTTCTACAAAAGGAATGTTGACATGCACTTGCTTAAGAATTTCTAAGAATTTATTAAAATGCACTTCCTGTTCCTGCTTCTTCTTAAGCCTTCGAGGATATGGAGGTGGTGGCACATATGCAGGCACGTCAGGTCGCCTTAGGATAGGTGGAGGCCTTGGAATTTCTTCTATCTCCTCAATAATTGGCTCTAGCCTGGCTCCTGATGTGCTAGTTGGTGGTGGACCTTGGTTTGGCAGAGACTCCAGTGGAGCACTAGACTCAGTGTTCTCTACTCTCTTTGGTGTGTCCTTTGTGTTGCTTACCAAGGGTCTACCACTTCTGAGTTCAATTGCTTGAACTTGTTCTTTACCATCTCTCCTTGGTACCTCAGTGTCAGCAGGGAGTCTACCTTGGGGCCTACTCTTGAGTTCATTGGCCAATTGGCCTATTTGGTTCTCTAGGCTCCTAAGGGTAGCTTGCTGGCTTTGAAGAGTAGCATCATTCTTAGCTATGTATTCCTTGAGTAAGTTTTCTACAGAAGATCCTACAGGTTGATTGTATGGTTTTTGATACATTGATTGGTTATGTTGGGGAGTGAAACCAGGTGTTCCACTCAGTCTAGGCTGGTTAGGATTTTGGTTAGCATTTTGTTGGCCACCCCATGACAGGTTTGGGTGGTTCCTCCAACCAGGGTTGTAAGTTTGTGAGTAGGGGTTATTCCTAGGCTGCTGTTGGCTTCCTACATAGCAGACTGAGGATGGATTCCCAGGGCAGTATTCATATGGGTGCCCTTCCCCACAGAATCCACAGATAAGTGCCTCGCCTTGACTTGGTTGGGTGCCCATTGACATGGCTGTGGCGGTATTGGCACTGGTTTGGAGATTGGCCTGAGCCATTTGCTTAACTAGGTTGGTCAGGGCGTTTATTTGGGTGCTCATGGCGCTAAGAGCATCCTTGTCTTGAGCTCTAGTCGGCTCGACTGGATCATCTGACCACCTACAGTGAGATGTTGAGATCTTCTCCAGGATCTCATAAGCTTCGTTGTAACTCTTGGACAACATGGAACCACCAGCAGATGAATTTAGAACTTGTCTGGTGCTGGGGTTGCATCCTTTGAAAAAGACCTCTATTTGGATACACCATGGGATGCCATGGTGTGGACATTTAATGAGAAGATCTTTGAATCTTGTCCAAGCTTCGTGAAGAGACTCACTTGGAGCTTGTTTGAATTTGATGATGTCATCACGAAAGGTCGAATTCCTATCTGGTGGGAAATATTTGACTAGGAATTTTTCTGCTAAGTCTGTCCAATTGAGGACAAATCCAGAGGGTAATGAGTTTAACCACGTTTTGGCTTTGTCCCTCAAAGAGTAAGGGAACAGATATAGCCTCAAGGCTTCTTGGGAAACTCCAGGGATCAGGAATGTGTCACTAACTCCTAGGAAGTTTCTAAGATGGTTGTGGGGGTCCTCATTTTCCATTCCAAAGAATTGTCCCACAGTGGACAACATTTGGAACATCACTGGCTTTAACTCGAATGAGTTGGCAGTGATCTCAGGACGGATTATGCTGGGGTTCAGCTCCCCAGGCATAGGTACTAGGTAAGAAAGTATGGCGCTATCCTTATCATTCGCTATTTCGATGGGATTGCGAGTGACAGGCACCAGGTTTTGATCTCTTCTATCCATTTCTTCTTGAGGAGATTGCGGTAACCTTGCGGTTTCAGCAATTAATGGAGGTAATGAAGGTTGTTTAAAGAGGCGTTTCTTGGCTCTATTCCTAGCTCTAAGTAATCTCTCGGGCTCAGGGTTGAACTCTAGATCACTACTTGGAGGTTCATTCATAAACTAACCTAAATGGTACCTGAAAAAGAAATGAAAAAATGGATCAGTTTCAATGGAAAATAACTTGGTGTTTCAAACTTAACTAACTTCGTTTTTACTTAAATAAATCCCCGGCAGCGGCGCCAAAAACTTGTTGCGTGCTCAATGTGTTAATAAAAGTAAGCAATAAGGAAGAAAGAGCACTCAGAACAGGCAAGCATACATGATCTTATAGCAAGTAGTAAGTATTTTTTCATTCGTTTTCCCACAGAGATTTATTTATAAGCTACTTGTGAAGTATAAAGTTAAGAAAGAAGGGGTGGATTTGAAGGGATAAAATTGGTTTTTAATTTCCTACTTCTTACCGAATGTCTAAAGGAATGCAACATAAACAAATGCAAGTTGAAATTAGACTCAAAAGACAAGAGACGAAACTAATAAATGAAGAAGAAAACAGCTAAACAGAATGGTAACTTAGCAGAATTGCGGGCACCACAATGTTTCCGCAATTGTAAAAACAGTGAAAGTGTGTAAAATGGAGAATTAAGGGCTACTAACGACTATCCTATATGCATTTTAATACGATTCCCAAGCATTGTATCAACTCTCTATGCATCAAACTCACTCTATCTCATGTATCGTCCGATTCCATGCATTAGATTCTTTAGTTTACTCAACTCAAAGTAAGGTCTCAAGCATCTTGTTAAAGCAGAAGTGTTTAGTTTGTACTAGGAAAACGCTTATTCCTAAGCCGTTTTCTGGTTACCTTGAAAGGCTAGCATGATTATACGACTCTGAACTCTTACTCCTTCCAGAGGTTAGGAGTTCTTTGGACAAAATGGATGGCCAATCGAAATTGCCCGTGGAATGAAGCTTACATACAATCAATGGTTCGAGAGCTATCCTACATGCTTGGTTCACGTTTTTTAGCCTATAGTTCTGTCATTAGCATGCCCCTAAGTGACTTAGCTACTCATGGATATGGGGTAGATAGAAATACGAGATGAAACAGACATGCTTAGAAAGAAATTACAGACAAAACAGTAAGGGAAAGCAGTAGAATGCAGAGGCAAGAAACTGTGAAATGAAGAATGGAGATTTGATTACTTGATTGTTTGATTGGACAAAAGAAAGCTTCAAAGTAAATAACAGCAAGACAGAAAGCAACGAAATGAAGTGTTCTAGCTATTAGAAAGAGAACAACACAAAGCAGAAATGTAAACTAGGAAAAGAAAGACAGAAAGCAGTAAATGTTGCTTGGAAGCCTCGTCGCAACTGCCTCGGCTGAAGGGGATGAAAGAATAGCTTTGCTTGGATGAATCCAATCGGGAGAGAAGGTGGATCTTCTCTCCTTTCTATCAAATTGTCGATTCCAACAGCTGAGACTCTCACTCCAACAGACGGCAAAGGAAAACACGAAGAAAAATGGAGCTGCGAAAGGACTTCTACGCTTCCGGATGATGTTTGAACCTCCGACTTTGACCCCCTTTTATAGTAGTTTGCAGGTGCGTTTGGGCCAAGGAGAACCATCAATCTTCAACGTCGTATATCAGAATGGATGGAGGAGAAAGAACGAATCCCTGAAATCACGGAAATTAACAGAAAAAGATCAGTCAACTTACGGTTTTCACTTGAATAATTGCGGCTTCAGCAATGTTTTCGCAATGCTGTCGCAATGCAGTTTTTTCATTCTTTTCCTTCGGTTTTCAACCCTTTTCTTTCCTACTGTGCATAAGTCCTAATTTAGCTATCTTCTTCTCATTCTCATATTTAAGTATAGGTTTAGGCTAAATGCTATCAAAAACACCTAAAAGTGTACATCTTCTTAAGCTAAATGGGTCCTAAATAAGTCACTTTCAGAGACTTAACAGTAAACCCGTAAGGCGCAAGGAAGCTGACTAGTGGGATCCCCTTGTGGGTTGCACCACCGACCGACCTTGATCTTCTGAGAAGGGTTCGAGTGTGAGCATGCCTGTCGGGACCCGAAAGATGGTGAACTATGCCTGAGCGGGGCTGTTGCGTGCTCAATGTTAAACCGAAATATGCAGTAAGAGAGCACTCAGAACATGCAAGCATACATGATCTTGTAGCAAGTAGTAAATATTTTTTCATTCGTTTTCCCACAGAGACTTATTATTAGTTACTCGCGAAGTGTGTTGTTAAGCAAGAATGGGTGGATTTGATGGGGTAAATTTGGTTTTTAATTGCCTAATTACTAATGAATATATAAAGGATAGCAACATGAACAAGTGCAAGTCAATGATAAACTTAAATGTAAAGAGAAGAGAATAATAAACGAAGAGGAAAATGGCTAAGCAGAATTTTGAACTTAATAGAATTGCGAGAACAGCAATTTTTCCGCAATGTTACTAACAACGAAAGTGTGTAAAATGGAGAAACAAGGGCTACTAACGACTCCTCTATAGGCATTTTCACACGATTCTCAAGCATTGGATCAACTCACTATGCATCAAACTAACTCATTCTCATGTATCTTCCGATTTCATGCATTAGATTCTTTAGTTTACTCATGTCCAAGTAAGGTCTTAAGCATCTTGTTAAAGCAGTAAGTTATGATTTGTACTAGGAAAATGCCTATTCCTAGGTCGTTTTCTAGCTACCTTGAGAGGCTAGCATGAATGTATGACTCTGAACTCTTACTCCTTCCAGAGGTTAGGAGTTCTTTGGACAAAATGGATGGCCAATCGAAATTGCCCGTGGGATGAAGCTTACATACAATCAATGCATTCGAGATCTATCCTCCATGCTTGGTTCACGTATTTTACCCTATAGTATTGTCATTAGCATGCCCCTATGTGACTTAGCTACTCATGGATGTAAAGAGAACAGAATTAATAGATGAAGTAGACATGTTTAGAAGAAAATTAAAGACAAAACAGCAAGGAAAACAGTAGGCAGAAATGAAATAAGAGAAAGTGCGAAATGATGAATTGTGCTTTGATTACTCAATTGTTTGAATGAACAAATGAAGACTTAAAGTTACTAACATAAAGACAGAAAGCAACGAAATGGAATGGATTAACTAATGGAAAAGAAGTAACAACAAAACGGTGCTGGAAATGAAAAGTAAAGACAGAAAGCAGTAAAATGAGCTTGAACGCCTCGTCGCAAACGCCTCGGCTGAAGGGAGAGAAAGGTGAGCCTTGCTTGGATGAATCCAATAAGGAGAGAAGAATCTTCTCTCCTTCCTATCAGATTGTCGACTCCAACAGCTGAACCTCTCAAACCAACAGACGAATAAGAGAAAGAATGGAAAAGATTGCGCTGCGAAGAGACTTCTACGCTTTCGGATCATGATTGAACCTTCCTCTTTGACCTCCTTTTATAGTATTCTGCAGGTGCGATTGGGCCAAGGAGAACCATCCATCCTCAACGTCGTACTTCAAAATGGATGGAGGAGAAAGAACGAATCCCTGAAATATCGGATCACAACAGAAAAAGGTTAGCCAACTTACGGATTTCACTTAAAACATTGCGGTTTTAGCAATGTTTCCGCAATGTACAATTTTCATTCTTCTAACTTCGTTTTTCATTCTTTTTCTCTCCTTTTGCACACAAGTCATAATTTAGCTTCCTTCTTCTAATTCTCATATATAAGCAAAGGTTTAAGCTAAATCCTATCAAAAACACCTAAGAGTGTACATCTTTCTAAGATAAATAAGTCCTAAAAAGGTCACTTATGGAGACGTAACACACCCCCAAACTTAAGGTTTTGCTCGTCCTCGAGCAATCTAAGGACTTGCTTAGGCTGATATTTTATCCTCTTTAACCACTTGCTGACTCCCCTACATTCCTATCTATAGCAGTGCTGTCCTGTGACACACTTCTAAGTTTACAACTATCCTCTTGGTTTGCTTCTTCTGACTTCGCATGCCTAAACTCCTACTGTCTCATTAACCCCTTACAGCTGGTCTACTTGCTTCTGTCATATCGTGCATCTATCCCTAAGATTTCAAATTCTAGCTAGCTTTACCCCAGACTCAGTACATGCTTCTAGTTTTTTCTTTTGAGCTACCTAGGATTCCTTAGAGTCATGCCAGTCTTATTATTAACGGTGACAGTAGTACATTTAGAGAACAACCTAAACCCTGGCATCACTACATTGGACATACATTCATCTCCCTAAACAACCCTACAAGCTACAACTTTGTGCTCAGCTAATTGAGGATCAGAGTTCTTTTTATTCAGGACATCTAAGCCACAAAGTTGCAACTCCTAGGTATACATTCTTCTTCCCTACTTCTTCCTTTTTTCTTTCTCATTTTGGTGGATCCTCTCCTTTGGTTGCCTTTTGATGCAATGCCACTTGTGGGTTACACACTTGGCAGTGATTACTCAGCAACCTAAGAGAGACACCCCTCTTTATTCTATTTTTTTTTTTTTTTTTTTCAGCTCACCATTTTTTGTAAAGGAGAAGAATAATGCTTATGCTTTAAGGGAGAGAGGAATGTTCCTAGGCCTAGGGTGGCCTCCCCCAAACTTAAACTACTCATTGTCCCCAATGAGTGTCTGAGGTGGCACACCCCCAAACTTGTCCTAGAAGCATCTAGTCTAAGGTAAAACAAAGAGAATCTAAAAAGCCCTAGGCATAGACAGAACATTCTAAAAGCAAACATCACAGCAGCAGAAATTTATAAAAACAGGTAGGGAAGGACTTAAAGCTACGCATGCTGAGCAATTTTGAGAGGTTAATTTAAACTATCAAAGGTGTCTTATGACACTCATCCAGCATGCATTTAGATAAGCTATATAAGGTAGTCAAGATAGCAGCAAAATAAAAAAATTAAACATAACCAGCCTAGCTAAACATTTGGTCAAAAACATGCAATTACTAATAAAAATTGCGGATTCCGCAATTATTTCGCAATGGATACAGGGCAGATATATCAGTGATCAAGGCCCCTATGCATGCTCTTTCTAGTCATCTAAGCTATACAAAAAGGAAACTAAACTAATCTACCTATTTAGCTAACATCAGACTACACTAAACAACTTTAAACAATAAAACTAAATAACTAAAAACAGATCAAAATTGATTCCAAAATAGCATAATTCACACAGTTAACGAAAAGCAGTTTGATTATTTTTTTCTTTTAGGGAACAGAAATACTCCCTTGAGTGCTAATCAGCCTAGCACTCAGATGTCCTCATCATCATCATCCCTTCTTGGTCCTGGAGGCGCCCATGGTGTCAGTAGGTCCGTGGGGAATTCAGGAAAGATGCAGCCCAATTGGTCTGCCACATCTTTATCCCTTGCCTGCGCATATCTGGCCCACTGAGCCATCTTCTTCTGCAGGTCCATCAGACAGGCCATTGACAGAGACTGAGCAGCAGCCAGGCCATCCAACTCGAACTCCATGTTCCCCTTCCTTCGCATCCTTAAGGCAGTAGGCAACTCCAGGTGCCCCGTGTAGGCCAGCTGCCTTTCCATCCGCTTGATGCGTACCCCTGCACGTAAGCAAAGCTTAGTGATTGTATTGGGAAAGAAAAGTGGACCCTTACCCTTATTGGCGCAGTCAGCGATTGAGGCTGCAATGACTTCGCCAACGTTGATTGTGAGGCCTCTCATGATCGCATAGACCAGCAGCGATCTGCCTTGGTTGATGGTGGTCTCGTCGGTCACTGGGGACAGCTTCCTCCGCACGAAGGAAAACCAGACTGCCGCCTTGGCTGTGAGGGTAGCACTCATCAGGGTGTGCTTCCCATTGCGTGAAATTGTCCACGCTGCCTCAGGCTGGCCAATGATCCGAATTGCTTCCTCCAGGACAGCTTCTGTTGGCTCATCAACGATCCTGGCATAGTCAGTGTGTTTTTGACCCTTGAGGCCATAGGCTTCATTGATTGCCTTTGCTGAGAAGTCCACCTCGACTCTTCTGACCACAGATAGGCCATCCTCAAGGTTCATCAAATTGGCGTAAAAATCATACACCATGCTGGAGTAGGCGGGGATGGGCGGTCTGCACAGCTCTTCCCAGCCATGATTGGTGATCCCTGCGCGCAAGAATTGCGGCAGGTCTGCTAGCGCGTCGAGGAACCCTTTCTCGTGCAGCAGGTCCCTCTTCCTTAACTCAGTGCCTCTGGACTCAGCATCAGAGGACACATACCTCACAGATTGAGGCTCATCTTTAGGGTACAGCTTGGCTTTCCCTTTGTTTTTTGCTTTGGCTGATTCCGCAGCCTCGATCTTGAGCTTCTTTGGAGAAGGCTCACTGCTAACCTTTTTTGATGAAGGCTCCCCCCTGGCTTTCTTTTTCTTGGACTTCTTCGAGGCTTTTGGCCGCTTAGTTTTGACACTCTTGGGGGCTTTCTTTCTCAACCTCGCCTTCGTCGTGATTTGTTGGAGGCAATCCCCCAACGTCTCGTCCATCGAATCATTCCCTTCCACAGGGCTGTCGGGGCTAACCTCCCTCAAAGGAGAGAAGACCTCTTCTTCTTCAGCTTCTTCCCCGCCCTGCGCCGATTCTTGATGCTCTGCATCTGGGATTTCAGGTTCAGGCGTCAGGGAGATGGGTGATGCTTCAGGGCTCTGCGGCGGTGGAGTCTTTTCAGAGCTCTGTGGCGACGGAGATGGTTCAGGACTTCGCGCCGGTGGAGATGGCGAATGGCTTTGCCTGGCCGTCTCGTAGGATGGACGACCACTCTCTCGACTCTCCACAGAGGGAGTCTTCTTCTTGATTGCTGCATCAGCCACAACCATACTCCACTTCCTCTTCTTGGGCGTTCCTGCTGGTTCAGATGGCCCAGCAGGAATCTCCGTCACTACCTTCCACTTCTTCTTGCGAACAGGAAGTTTGGGAAGGCGTTCAGTTCGCGCGGCCTCAGCGTCTGCCAAGGCAAGGAGTGCCTCTCTCGCAGCGATTTCAGCGTCGTCAGCCTTCTTTTTGGATGCAGATCTCTCAACTCTTGTTAGCACCATGGTGGAGTCGTAAGAATCTGGAAAGAGGGATTGCAGAGGAAGAAGGAGAGAGCTTTCTTGGAGTTCAGGGAATGAAGGAAACGTACGGATCAGAGCGCTTCTAACGGCTATAAGTAATGATGGAAATCCCAACGGCTATTTCTGTTGCGGATTTCGCAAATCTACCGCAATTAAATGGCCGTTGGAGATTTCCTTCGTTTCAACTGCCCATATTCCCTCAACTCAATCTTCGATTTGGCCCAATATCTTCCCCGATTTTTTATCCTAGATCCATCTCCTTGATTCCCTCTATCGATCCCCTATCAAAAGAAATAAAATCAACATCAAATTCGTAATTAAAATCACACAAAAATCTACACAAACAGTAACCGAAAGAATAGCAAAAAATAAACTAAGGCATTAGCCTCGCATGGACGAGCACAGTGATCACTCGTCCTCTCTCGCTCTTATTTTCACGTTTCAGTCAAGAGGAAGGCCGAGAGAGTCTTCACATCTCCTTCCTCATAATAATGCTTCAATCTTGCACCATTAACCATGAACGGTTGCCCGTGCTGCAGGTTCCTAATCTCGATTGCACCATGAACAAACACGTTAGTTATCACAAAATGACCTGACCATCTGGACTTAAGTTTGCCTGGAAATAATCTCAACCGTGAGTTAAATAACAAGACAAGCTGGCCTTTCTTAAAGTCCTTAATCCTAAGTCTACTATCATGCCAAATTTTAGTCTTTTCCTTATACATTTTAGCATTTTCATAGGACATATGTCTAAGCTCATCAAGCTCATGTAATTGCAGAGACTGTAATGTTCCCGCATCGGTCACGCAATAATTCAGTTCTTTTAAGGCCCAAAATGCTTTAATTTCTAATTCGAATGGTAAGTGACATGCTTTGCCATATACAAGTCTATAAGGAGACATACATAGGGGTGTCTTATATGCAGTTCTATATGCCCAAAGTGCATCCTCGAGTTTAAACGACCAATCTTTTCTATTGGGTTTGACCACTTTTTCGAGTATGTTTTTAATCTCCCTATTTGAAATTTCAGCTTGTCCATTCGAATGTGGGTGATAAGGGGTGGCTACTCTATGTCTAACATCGTATTTAGCCAACACTCTCTCCATAGCTTTATTAATGAAATGTGTCCCTTCATCACTAATTATAGCACGAGGTGTTCCAAACCTAGTAAAGATATGTCTATGAAGGAACCTAACGACTGTTTTGGCATCATTGTTTGGACATGCTATGGCTTCTACCCATTTAGATACATAGTCTACAGCTACAAGTATGTAAAGGTTACATGCTGATGGGGGAAATGGTCCCATGAAATCAATGCCCCACACATCAAAGAGCTCCAACTCTAAGATGTAAGTGAGGGGCATCTCATCCTTTCGACTAAGGTTACCTGTTCTCTGACATTCATCACAGCTGTGTGCGTACTCGTGGGCATCTTTGAAGATTGTGGGCCAGTAGTAGCCACTCTGGAACACCTTTGCAGCTGTTCTTTGGCCACTAAAGTGTCCACCATAGGGCGCTGTATGGCAGTGCTGCAGCACAGACTTCGCTTCAGCAGCTGACACACACTTCCTTAGCAAACCATCTGCACATGTCTTGTAGAGTGTAGGATCATCCCATATGAACTTCCTAGCTTCATGCAGGAACCTCTTCTTCTTTTGGCTTCCCTTGAAAGTTGGTAGTACCTGCGAGGCAAGGAAGTTAGCAATGTCAGCAAACCAAGGTTCCTCATCGTTATCACAATGTGCTAACACAAAGACATGCTCATCGATAAAGGCATCAGAAATTGCGGTTTCCGCAATGTTATCGCAATTATGTTGCAATCTGGAAAGATGATCCGCAACCACATTTTCACAACCTTTCTTATCTCTAATGTCTAGATCAAATTCCTGCAGCAACAACACCCATCTAATCAACCTAGGCTTAGCATCAGCCTTCCTCATGAGGTATTTTAAGGCAGAATGGTCAGTGTACACGATTGTCCTAGTGCCTACAATGTAATTCCTAAACTTCTCGCAGGCAAACACTACAGCTAGCATCTCCTTTTCAGTAGTTGTGTAATTACATTGTGCCTCATTAAGTGTCTTACTAGCATAGTATACAGGGTGTGTTAGTTTGTCAATCTTTTGTCCTAGCATAACCCCTACAGCATGGTCACTTGCATCACATACCATCTCAAATGGGAGGTCCCAATTTGGCCCTACTATAATAGGTGCTTTGACTAGTGCTTCCTTAAGGGTTTTCCAGGCTATTAAACATTCTTTAGAGAAGATGAATGGCTTATTCAGCTCTAGGAGCTCACACAAGGGCTTGGAGATCTTTGAAAAGTTCTTAATGAACCTTCTATAGAAGCCTGCGTGTCCTAAGAAACTTCTAATGGCTTTCACATTCTGAGGTTCCACCAACTTCTCTATTATTTCAATCTTGGCCCTATCGACCTCTACTCCTGCTCTAGACACTCTATGACCTAGGACTATCCCCTCTTCCACCATGAAGTGGCATTTTTCCCAATTAAGGACTAGGTTAGTCTCCTCACACCTAGCCAGGACTTGTCCTAAGTTCTCTAAACAGTTTGTGAATGAATCACCAAAGACTGAGAAGTCATCCATAAATATTTCTATCATGGATTCATCTAAGTCAGAGAAGATTGCCAACATGCACCTTTGGAACGTTGCTGGTGCATTGCATAAGCCAAAAGGCATTCTGCGAAAGGCAAATGTTCCAAAAGGGCAGGTGAAGGTTGTCTTCTCCTGGTCCTTAGGGTCTATAGTGATCTGGTTATAACCTGAATAACCGTCTCGAAAGCAGTAATAAGCTCTACCAGCTATCCTATCTAACATTTGGTCAATAAATGGTAGAGGGAAGTGATCCTTTTTTGTTTCCTTATTCAATTTCCTATAATCCATACCAACTCTCCACCCTGTAATAGTTCTAGTTGGAATCAGTTCATTGCTCTCATTCACTACTACAGTCATCCCCCCCTTCTTAGGTACACATTGTATAGGGCTCACCCACTGACTACTAGCTATAGGGAAGATTACACCTGCATCTAACCACTTTATGATTTCTTTTTTTACTACCTCTTTCATAGAGGGGTTCAACCTACGTTGGTGATCTACTCGGGGTGTATGTTCTTCCTCTAGTATAATCTTATGCATGCAGTAAGAAGGGCTAATGCCTCTAATGTCAGCAATAGTCCATGCAATAGCCTTTTTATGCTGCTTAAGTAATAATATTAGTTCAACCTCATGCTTTTCACTTAATTTAGAAGAAATAATCACAGGCAGAGTATCATTACTTCCTAGATATGCATACTTGAGGTGAGTGGGTAAAGGTTTTAATTCTAAGACAGGTGGATGCTCAATGGATGGCTTTAAAGGATTCATGGATCTGTTAGTCAGGTCTTTATTTATACATACATGCTGTATTTTATCTACAGGTATATCCATTATCTCAGAAACATTCAAATCAGTTAATTCTAATTGTACATAATTATTAGCATGCTTAGTTAACAATTCATGCTCCAGCTGTTCTTCCATCAGTGAATCTACAATGTCCATGCTAGCACAAGATTCAGAGTCAGAGGGGTACCTTAAGGCTTTATAAACACTAAATTTAACCTCCTCATCATGAACCCTCATAGTGAGCTCACCTTTATGGACATCTATCAGGGCCCTACCTGTGGCTAGAAATGGTCTGCCTAATAGGATGGGGACCTCCTTGTCTGCTTCATAATCCAGGATGATGAAATCAGCAAGGAAAATAAACTTATCAACCTTTACAAGAATATCCTCAATCTTATCCTCAAGGTATGCTATGGATCTGTCTGCAAGTTGTAAGGTGACAGTGGTGGGACGTGCTTCTCCTATTCCTAGCTGGCGGAGTAGTGATAGGGGCATGAGGTTTATGCTGGCTCCCAGGTCACAAAGAGCTCTGCCCACGTGCTTGCCTCCTAGCTCTACTGGTAAGGTGAAGGAACCAGGATCCTTCTCCTTCTTTGGTAGCTTGTTCTGGAGTATGGCACTGCACTCCTTAGTGAGATTCACTGTTTCAAATTCACCAATTATTTTTTTGTTAGTGATTATATCCTTTAAAAAATTTAACATAAGAGGGCATAGACTGTAAAACTTCTACAAAAGGAATATTAACATGCACTTGTTTAAGAATTTCTAAGAATTTATTAAAGTGCACTTCCTGTTCTTGTTTTTTCTTTAGCCTTCGAGGAAATGGAGGTGGTGACACATATGCAGGCACTTCAGGTCGCCTCAGGATAGGTGGAGGCCTTGGAATTTCTTCTATCTCTTCTATGATGGGCTCCAGCCTTGGTCCTGATGTGCGTGTTGAGGGTTGACCTTGGTTTGGCAGAGACTCCAGTGGAGCACTAGACTCTTTGTTCTCTACTCTCTTTGGGGTTTCTTTAGTGTTGCTCACCAATGGTCTCCCACTTCTAAGTTCAATTGCTTGAACTTGTTCTTTTCCATCTATCCTTGGCACCTCAGTGTCAGCAGGAAGTCTACCTTGGGGCCTACTTTTGAGTTCATTGGCTAGTTGCCCTATTTGGTTCTCTAGGCTCCTGAGGGTAGCTTGCTGGCTTTGTAGAGTAGCATCATTCTTGGCGATGTACTCTTTGAGAAGATTTTCTACAGAAGAACCTACTGGTTGGTTGTATGGTTTTTGATACATGGATTGGTTATGTTGGGGAGTGAAACCAGGTGTTCCACTCGGTCTTGGTTGGTTAGGAGCTTGGTTAGCATTCTGTTGGCCACCCCATGAGAGGTTTGGGTGGTTCCTCCAACCAGGATTGTAAGTGTTAGAGTAAGGGTTATTCCTAGGCTGCTGTTGGCTTCCAACATAGCAGACTGAGGCTGGAATCCCAGGGCAGTATTCATACAGGTGCCCTTCCCCACAGAATCCACAGATTAGTGTCTCACCTTGACTTGGTTGTGTGCTCATTGACATGGCTGTGGCGGTGTTGACACTTGTTTGGAGATTGGCTTGAGCCATTTGTTTAACTAGGTTGGTAAGGGCGCTTATTTGGCTACTCATGGCATTGAGTACGTCCTTGTCTTGAGCTCTACTTGGCTCTATTGGATCATCTGACCACCTACAGTGAGATGCTGAGATCTTCTCCAAGATCTCATAGGCTTCGTTATAACTCTTGGACAACATGGAACCATCAGCAGATGAATTTAGAACTTGTCTGGTGCTGGGGTTGCATCCTTTGAAAAAGACCTCTATTTGGATACACCATGGGATGCCATGGTGTGGACATTTAAGCAGAAGGTCCTTGAACCTTGTCCAAGCTTCGTGAAGAGACTCATTCTCAGCTTGTTTGAACTTGATTATATCATCACGAAAGGTAGAATTCCTATCAGGTGGGAAATATTTTACTAGGAATTTCTCCGCCAAGTCTGTCCAATTGAGGACTGATCCAGAGGGTAATGAGTTTAACCACGTCTTTGCTTTATCCCTTAAAGAGTAAGGGAAGAGGTAGAGCCTCAAGGCTTCTTGGGAAACTCCAGGGATAAGGAATGTATCGCTAACTCCTAGGAAGTTTCTAAGATGGTTGTGGGGGTCCTCATTTTCCACTCCAAAGAATTGTCCCACAGTGGACAACATTTGGAACATTACTGGCTTTAACTCGAATGAGTTGGCAGTAATTTCAGGGCGGATTATGCTTGGGTTTAGTTCCCCAGGCATAGGTACTAGGTAAGAAAGAATGGCACTATCCTTGTCATTCGCTATTTCGATGGGATTGCGAGCGGTAGGTACCGGATTTGGGATTGGTCTTTCCATTTCTATGTGAAGGGATTGCGAAGACTCTGCAGAATCAGCAATTAATTGAGGTATAGAGGGTTGGTTAAAGAGACGTTTCTTAGCTTTGTTTCTGGCCCTAAGTAATCTCTCAGGCTCAGGATTGAACTCTAGATCGCTACTTGAATGCTCATTCATAAACTAACCCAATGGTACCTGCACAAGAAATGAGAAAAAGATCAATTCCAATAGATATGAAACTTTGTGTTTCAAACTTAACAAACTTCGTTTTCGCTAAAGTAAGTCCCCGGCAGCGGCGCCAAAAACTTGTTGCGTGCTCAATGTTAAAAAGAAATATGCAGTAAGAGAGCACTCTGAACATGCAAACATACATGATCTTGTAGCAAGTAGTAAATATTTTTTCATTCGTTTTCCCACAGAGACTTATTATTAGTTACTCGCGAAGTGTGTTGTTAAGCAAGAATGGGTGGATTTGATGGGGTAAATTTGGTTTTTAATTGCCTAATTACTAATGAATATATAAAGGATAGCAACATGAACAAGTGCAAGTCAATGATAAACTTAAATGTAAAGAGTGATGGAGCGCATGTAGCGCAGCGGAAGCGAGACGGATCATTGGCACTCTAATTTCATCAATTTAGCTAAATAAGAAACATGCACAAAGCTTTGAAATAAAAGGAATTAGAACACATACCTCTTGTAGTTCTAAAGACTTCTCTTCCAAAGCTCAAATCTCCTCACGAACCCTTCGAAGCTTCCCTCGAACTCCTCGAGAACCACCTCCGGTAGTCCCGCTATCCTCGGGCCGAGCAACGGAGTGGTGGGACTCCTTTATGAAAGAAAAAGTTTGGAAGAAGAAGATGGGAAGATGAAAGTGATGAGGATTTTGTGAGAAGAAGTCTAACACTTAGCTTTCTAATTTCTCAAGTAACATGAACTCTTCATGCTCATCCAAATATTCAAACTCTTTGAAAATTCATCAACTTCAAACCATTTGAACTTCATCCAATTTATAGGCAATTCACATGCAACAAAGTCTTTGCTTAGCATGACACCTCAAATTGGATGGATTAGTCTTTAACCAAGTGTTCCAAAATTGATGAGTTTATATGCATGTTGTTGGTGATTCACAATCCACTTCACAACTTGGATAAACCCACTCAACTTGGATAAATCCACTCAACATGGATAATTCCACTTTGACTTATAATCACACTTGTAATATTTTGTCATTTTAAAATTAATTCATAATTAATTTTAATAAGCAAAATAAATTATAATTAATTAAACTTTTTAATTAATTAATATTATTATTTAATTCAATATCAAATATTAATTAAATAATAAGACTAATCCCGGTTTCTTAAACCGAATCATCACACATGAATCCCTATCATGTTTTACACCGATCCCATATTTAAATCATATTTAAATATGTCCATCATTCTTCCAAAACCGAATTTCAATAAATTCAAATTCTTTTTCTCTCATATTGTTACACGGCTTAATCCGAGCTAGCCAGGAGAACCTAAAGGACCTACAGATCATGAGCTCCAACGATACGAGATTAACCGGTCAAACTCTTTAACCAATCTAACCAACATTCGTTAACCCCCGGAGACTCCACTAAAGTCCAAGGGTTGCACTCTCCTCACCGTAGATATATTTATGTCCTCTTGATATAACCATCATCAGTAAGTCGATCCTTCACAGGTCGTTCGTAATTACAGCTGGGTCAAAATAACCGTTTTACCCCCGTAATTACATCTTGTTCCTTAAGTCCCACTGATCCTCTAATGAACTATTGGTTTGTGGTCCAACCACCAAACCGATTGGTAAGTGATCTCATCACTATACCAAGTCCCTCTCGGGCCAATGAGAGGGTGGGATCCCTAGTTCAAGACCCGGAGTCAGCACTTAAGGGAACAACCTCTCTACTAATCCCTAAAAGCGGGTAGGAGTGAATTCCATCTCGCAGGACTATGTTCCCAGCTACCTACCCGGTCTTATCCCCAAGATGGTAGGCTTATTGAGTCGGCGATCTCGGGCCACTCTCACCCATACAAGTCAAAGGATAAGCCCGAATAAACAGGAGTTCATAGCATGCTCAGGATTCAGATCGAGTTACCTAGGTCATCATATGAAAAAGTCGGTCTTTACAGTAAACAGAGTTATAAAGAAAGAGCGACTTGTTTCGCGGTTCAGTCTTATGCAAACTCATTGCATAGGACGCCCCCACTCACATGTCTCCACATGAACGATTTCGGATCACATCGTTTGTACTATACAAAGTGGGCCGCGTCCAATAGTGTCCCCAGGATAAGGTACCCAGCCTTATCCCTATACTATAGACCGTTCTGGCTATTACTTGAACTTGATCCACAATCATGTCATACATGAAGTTCAAGTATACAACCTATAGCCATGGGTTCTTTGTTTATCGGAGTTAGGTTAAAAGTAAAAACAATTCATTTTATTCAATAACAACTTTACTGAATAAATCTCAATAACAACTTTATTGCAAAATAGAATATACATTCAGTTTACAAACCACGAGTTTTAGGACATAAAACCCAACAAACTCCCACTTGGACTAAAACGTCAGTGGAGTATTACATGCTGGATGAGAAAAACTGGAATATCAAATATTTCCATGGCTTTTCTCCCACTATCCTACTGTACAACTCGTAGTCCTAGACTCACTAGGTGCCCCTCGAACACTTTAGCCGTGAGGGACTTTGTAAACGGATCAGCAATATTGTGCTCTGAGGCGATCTGCATGACGATCACGTCTCCTCGACGCACTATCTCCCTGATGAGATGATATTTCCGCTCTATGTGCTTTCCACGCTTATGGCTTCTTGGTTCTCTCGAATTTGCCACAGCACCAGTATTATCACAATAAAGTGTGATAGGCAAATTCATATTTGGAACAACTTCCAAATCCGTTAACAACTTTCTAAGCCATACAACCTCTTTCGCAGCTTCGCAAGCCGCGACATACTCAGCTTCCATGGTGGAGTCAGCAATACAACCTTGCTTTATACTCCTCCATACTATTGCCCCTCCGTTAAGAGTGAACACTGATCCCGATGTTGATTTCCTCGAATCCTTATCGGTTTGAAAATCAGAGTCAGTGTATCCTGTAAGGATCAAATCCTTCGCGCCATACACGAGCACATAGTCCCTCGTTCTCCGAAGATACTTGAGGATGTGTTTAACGGCAGTCCAATGATCATATCCTGGATTGGACTGATACCTACTGACAATTCCCACTGCATAGCATATGTCGGGTCGTGTACATAACATAGCGTACACCAGACTACCGACTGCTGATGCATAGGGAATTCGTCTCATATCCTCAACTTCTTGAGGTGTCTTAGGACACTCTTCCTTTGACAATTGAATTCCATGCCTGAAAGGTAAAGAACCCTTCTTGGAATTCTGCATCGAATATCGTATCAACACCTTGTCGATATAAGATGCTTGAGACAGCGCTAGCGTTTTGTTCTTACGATTCCTTACGATTTGAATCCCTAGAACAAACTGAGCCTCTCCCAAATCTTTCATTTGGAATTGGGTCGCTAGCCATTGCTTAACGTCAGTCAGAAACCTTACATCATTCCCAATGAGTAGGATATCATCTACATATAAGACTAAGAAAGCTACAACAGAATTGACTATTTTCTTGTAGACACAAGGTTCGTCAACATTCTGTTCAAAGCCATAAGATTTGATCGCAGTATCAAACCTTATATTCCAGGATCTAGACGCTTGCTTCAACCCATAAATGGATCGATTAAGCTTGCAAACCTTTTGCTCTTGATCGTGAATTATGAACCCCTCTGGTTGAGCCATATAAATACTCTCTTCAAGATTGCCATTCAGAAAGGCTGTCTTGACATCCATTTGCCAAATTTCATAATCATAAAATGTGGCAATGGACAAGAGTATTCTAATCGACTTTAACATGGCAACAGGGGAAAAAGTTTCTTCATAGTCCACCCCTTCCCTCTGGGAATAACCCTTTGCCACAAGTCGAGCCTTAAAGGTTTGCACCTTACCGGCTTGGTCTCGTTTCCTCTTGTAGATCCACTTGCAACCGATAGGTCTTTCACCATCAGGTTGCTCTACAAGATCCCAGACCGAATTGAAGTACATCGACTCCATTTCGAGGTCCATGGCTTTAAGCCACTGGTCCTTGTCTATGTCATTCATTGCCTGTTTAAAGGTCAATGGATCCTCAACGCCGTCATCAGGTATGACGACCTGGGTTTCCGTTAAACCCATATAGCGGTCGGGTTGTCTCACATCCCTCCCACTACGTCGAGGTATTCTCAACTCTTGAGAAGGACCAGCCTGATCAACAACTCTTGTTGACCCATCTGTAGCTTTCCTGGAAAGTTCGGTCAAAACAATTTTGCTCGAAGGTTGATGATCTCTCATGTGGTCTTCCTCCAAGAACGTGGTGTTTGTCGATACAAGCACCTTGTCCTGTTGAGGATCGTAAAATAGACCACCTTTCGTTTCCTTGGGGTAGCCTACGAATAGGCATAATTTTGAACGATGTTCCAACTTCTTTGGATTGGGCACCAACACATGTGCCGGACACCCCCAAATTCTGAAGTGACGTAAACTACCTTTACGCCCTCTCCATAACTCATAAGGTGTTACTGAAACACTCTTAGAGGGAACCATGTTCAAAATATATACACCAGCCTCTACTGCATATCCCCAAAACGAACTAGGCAGTTGAGCATAGCTCATCATAGATCGAACCATGTCTAACAGGGTTCTATTTCTCCTTTCGGACACACCGTTCTGCTGCGGTGTTCCGGGCGCTGAGAGTTGGGATACTATTCCATGTTCTATCATATAGTCCTGGAATCTTAAATCCATATACTCTCCACCTCGATCTGATCGGAGTGTTTTAATCGTTTTACCTAATGTGTTCTCAACCTCTGCCTTATACTCCTTGAACTTTTCAAGAGCTTCGGACTTATGATGCATTAGGTAAAGATAGCCGTACCTAGAATAATCATCAATGAAGCTGATGAAATATTAATACCCTCCCCGTGCTTTAACATTCATCGAACCACAAAGATCTGAATGTACAAGCTCTAGAGTTTCTTTGGACCTATGACCTTTTTCAGAAAAAGATCGTTTGGTCATCTTGCCCTCAAGACAAGACTCACATGGTGGTAAAGAGTTGTCCTCTAACTGATTTAGGAGACCACTCTTAACCAATCTCCTAATCCTATTGAGATTAATGTGGCCTAGTCTCAAGTGCCAAAGATAGGTACTTGGAGAAAGTTTCTGCCTTTTAGTTTGAGTTTGAGCTGTTTTAAACATCTCGATGTTCAAAATAGCTTTTGCCTCTTTTGGTGTTAACACATACAAGTTGTTTTCAAGTTTCGCAGAACATATATGTACACCTCTTTTGCTAATGAACGCTTCATTAAAATCAAAAGATACTTTATACAAATGTTCAAGTAAACAAGAGATAGATACAAGGTTCCTTTTAAAGCTAGGAACCAACAGTACATTTTCAAGTAAAATGAAACTATCTCTATATAACAACTTGACAGCCCCCACTGCCTTGGCTGAGACAACCTCTCCTGTTCCAACCCTGAGAGTTATCTCACCTTCAGCAAGCAGCTGCCAGGAACTAGTTTCCTGGAAAGAAGAACAAACATGGTTAGTGGCTCCTGAATCCAGTATCCAGGCAGAACTATCATGTTCCACTAAACATGTTTCAACAACGAGTAAATCATATTTACTTTGTTGTTTCTTCTCAGCTTTTCTCGCCATGAGGGTATCATGATAGACCGATGAGGACGGTTGTCCAAACATCATCTGTAATGAATCCATGATCTCCTTAGCAGAGACCATTACCTCATGCTTCTTAGCTAACACATCGGATGTGCTGGCCAAGATGTAGACTCGGGCTTTATCATTAGCCCTAGTCCACCTGTCAAATGCATCTTGAACAGTTCGAGTTGCAGATGAGCTAGGAGGGGGAGGACATTCCTCTGTTAAGACAAACCTAAGATCATCGATAACGAGAATCGTATTCAAGTTCGATTTCCAGGTCGTGTAGTTATCGCCGTTTAGTTTATCAGAAGCTAGTAATTGGATAAACGAGCTAGACATGCTGAAAAGAATGAATTCTATTAGTGAATTGAACTTAACCTATTTTTAACAACCAATCAAGAATTTTAGCAAAGTAATAATGTACCCAAAAAATCATTATTAATTTGCAACGATACTTCAGTGAGTCAGAGCAACCGCTACCGAGGGGCAGTCAATCACTCCTTCACTGAACCAAGACATTCTTGACTAAATGCTAGTACCAGAATAACTCATATTCCTATAGCACCTTAGTTATCGCTACTTCGGTCAAGAATCTACTAACAACTTAGTAATCCTTGTAAGTGTGACCCGCCATTTTTCAGAACTCAGAGGTCGGCCCCAACAGTGCAACCGAATGGAAATGTCAGAGTTGGGAATGGACCTAAGAGACCCTATCCATTTCTGGAGATTGAGTTGTTCCGACTCCCATGAAACGGCCCTCCGAATGGACGGTGCTACTATGGGCAACCAGCAGGCGGAACATGGGAATCTCACGGTTCAACCTAATGGAGGAGACCGCAGGATGTATTGACATACTTCCTTCTCCCACTTACTATAAATACTTTCTCCATTCACCTTGCTCTTGATTTATGCAAACACCATCCGAATGGGGATGCCCTATTGACATCACGAGGCCGAGCATAAATCTCACGGTGTGAACTTTGCGGAGAACGTAGGAGGAGATTGATATATCACATATACCTTCTCAACACCACGACTAAGTATTTTAGAATGGTTTGGGTATACTTTTACTTAGGCATTATCCGGCTAAGACAATAAAACCTAAGTCTAGGTAGAACATACTTTTACCTAAGATGTCTAGGTGATAAACGTTTTATAACCTTACACCTCTCGCGTGCATGCTCATAAAGCCGGGTTAACTTAACTCAAGTACCGGATCGATCCCCAGGTAGGAGGTGTTCCGTAAACCGTCATCTTAAATACCTCCAACCTTAGTGCAGGATCAAACCGGGTGAGTTCTCTCGTAACCTTAGCTTTACAAGATATCGACCTATTTTAACTATTAAAACGAATCGATACTAAATTCCTAATCGCATTGGAATTCTTTAACCCTTAGTGAGCATGCATTTATCTTTGTTATAGATTTTAAATGTCTATCTCATTTTACAACGCTTTATAAAACAAAGACATTCTATAACATGCTTCCTAAGCTAGAATATAACCATTACATTCAATTTATAACATGCTTCCCAAGCAAGAATATAACAATTATATTCAACTAAGGCAACTATGTTGTATGTTTAATTTCACAATTAATATAACACTTATATTAATTTTACTTTTAAACAAGCAACATCCAATTCATAAATTAATATAACACTTATATTAATTCTCATGAATTAAGCATGCATACTATACAACATAACACTTATATTATACTTTCAATGCATGCAACATGCTTCCTATGGTGGGATTTGAAATCTATATGGCATACTTTATGCACATACAAGATACTTTAATTAAAACATACATTCACAATGCATAATTAATTAAACACACTAAAGTGGACCGGTTTTGGCATCACGGACAAGCAAGCAACTAAATTATTACAATAATAATTCATCAAGTAAGTTGAGACGCTTCCGAACCCTTCGAACCGCCACGAACCAGCTTGAATTTGCTTCAACCGGCCAAAAAAACAGCAACTACAAAACTTCAAAAAAACTGAACCGGTCCATAACAGTTGTCCCGACTTCAACAGCCCGTAACTGGACCAATACTGACCCGAACCGGACCAAACGAATGCTGAACCGGACCTCCAGAGGGTGAAGAACAAGGAACCGGTCTGACTTTCAGTGAACCGGACCGCACGAGGACCGAACCGGACCGTTTCTTCCACCTTGCGCTGAACCGGTTTAGTGCTGGAATTTTGCAGAAAAAAAAAACAGCAAAAAAACAGCATGCTGTTTTTTTCGACACCCGAGCTTCTGTCTTTGAATTGAAAGCCTATATGGACTCTAATGACTCCGAATTTTTTACAGACTCTTCTTCACACATTAAAGCCCATACACGCCCGGGCAATTACAAAACAAAGTACAAATAAAAGCTCAAAAAAAATGCCAAAACCGGAATCACACTTTAGACGTCCAGAAATTTAATTTCTAAAACAAATACCCACCGAGCTCAAATTGATGCAAATTGAGTGACCAAAAAACGCTCTGATACCAATTGATGGAGCGCATGTAGCGCAGCGGAAGCGAGACGGATCATTGGCACTCTAATTTCATCAATTTAGCTAAATAAGAAACATGCACAAAGCTTTGAAATAAAAGGAATTAGAACACATACCTCTTGTAGTTCTAAAGACTTCTCTTCCAAAGCTCAAATCTCCTCACGAACCCTTCGAAGCTTCCCTCGAACTCCTCGAGAACCACCTCCGGTAGTCCCGCTATCCTCGGGCCGAGCAACGGAGTGGTGGGACTCCTTTATGAAAGAAAAAGTTTGGAAGAAGAAGATGGGAAGATGAAAGTGATGAGGATTTTGTGAGAAGAAGTCTAACACTTAGCTTTCTAATTTCTCAAGTAACATGAACTCTTCATGCTCATCCAAATATTCAAACTCTTTGAAAATTCATCAACTTCAAACCATTTGAACTTCATCCAATTTATAGGCAATTCACATGCAACAAAGTCTTTGCTTAGCATGACACCTCAAATTGGATGGATTAGTCTTTAACCAAGTGTTCCAAAATTGATGAGTTTATATGCATGTTGTTGGTGATTCACAATCCACTTCACAACTTGGATAAACCCACTCAACTTGGATAAATCCACTCAACATGGATAATTCCACTTTGACTTATAATCACACTTGTAATATTTTGTCATTTTAAAATTAATTCATAATTAATTTTAATAAGCAAAATAAATTATAATTAATTAAACTTTTTAATTAATTAATATTATTATTTAATTCAATATCAAATATTAATTAAATAATAAGACTAATCCCGGTTTCTTAAACCGAATCATCACACATGAATCCCTATTCATGTTTTACACCGATCCCATATTTAAATCATATTTAAATATGTCCATCATTCTTCCAAAACCGAATTTCAATAAATTCAAATTCTTTTTCTCTCATATTGTTACACGGCTTAATCCGAGCTAGCCAGGAGAACCTAAAGGACCTACAGATCATGAGCTCCAACGATACGAGATTAACCGGTCAAACTCTTTAACCAATCTAACCAACATTCGTTAACCCCCGGAGACTCCACTAAAGTCCAAGGGTTGCACTCTCCTCACCGTAGATATATTTATGTCCTCTTGATATAACCATCATCAGTAAGTCGATCCTTCACAGGTCGTTCGTAATTACAGCTGGGTCAAAATAACCGTTTTACCCCCGTAATTACATCTTGTTCCTTAAGTCCCACTGATCCTCTAATGAACTATTGGTTTGTGGTCCAACCACCAAACCGATTGGTAAGTGATCTCATCACTATACCAAGTCCCTCTCGGGCCAATGAGAGGGTGGGATCCCTAGTTCAAGACCCGGAGTCAGCACTTAAGGGAACAACCTCTCTACTAATCCATAAAAGCGGGTAGGAGTGAATTCCATCTCGCAGGACTATGTTCCCAGCTACCTACCCGGTCTTATCCCCAAGATGGTAGGCTTATTGAGTCGGCGATCTCGGGCCACTCTCACCCATACAAGTCAAAGGATAAGCCCGAATAAACAGGAGTTCATAGCATGCTCAGGATTCAGATCGAGTTACCTAGGTCATCATATGAAAAAGTCGGTCTTTACAGTAAACAGAGTTATAAAGAAAGAGCGACTTGTTTCGCGGTTCAGTCTTATGCAAACTCATTGCATAGGACGCCCCCACTCACATGTCTCCACATGAACGATTTCGGATCACATCGTTTGTACTATACAAAGTGGGCCGCGTCCAATAGTGTCCCCAGGATAAGGTACCCAGCCTTATCCCTATACTATAGACCGTTCTGGCTATTACTTGAACTTGATCCACAATCATGTCATACATGAAGTTCAAGTATACAACCTATAGCCATGGGTTCTTTGTTTATCGGAGTTAGGTTAAAAGTAAAAACAATTCATTTTATTCAATAACAACTTTACTGAATAAATCTCAATAACAACTTTATTGCAAAATAGAATATACATTCAGTTTACAAACCACGAGTTTTAGGACATAAAACCCAACAAAGAGAAGAGAATAATAAACGAAGAGGAAAATGGCTAAGCAAAATTTTGAACTTAATAGAATTGCGAGAACAGCAATTTTTCCGCAATGTTACTAACAACGAAAGTGTGTAAAATGGAGAAACAAGGGCTACTAACGACTCTTCTATAGGCATTTTCACACGATTCTCAAGCGTTGGATCAACTCACTATGCATCAAACTAACTCATTCTCATGTATCTTCCGATTTCATGCATTAGATTCTTTAGTTTACTCATGTCCAAGTAAGGTCTTAAGCATCTTGTTAAAGCAGTAAGTTATGATTTGTACTAGGAAAACGCCTATTCCTAGGTCGTTTTCTGGCTACCTTGAGAAGCTAGCATGAATGTATGACTCTGAACTCTTACTCCTTCCAGAGGTTAGGAGTTCTTTGGACAAAATGGATGGCCAATCGAAATTGCCCGTGGGATGAAGCTTACATACAATCAATGCATTCGAGAGCTATCCTACATGCTTGGTTCACGTATTTTACCCTATAGTATTGTCATTAGCATGCCCCTATGTGACTTAGCTACTCATGGATGTAAAGAGAACAGAATTGATAGATGAAGTAGACATGTTTAGAAGAAAATTAAAGACAAAACAGCAAGGAAAACAGTAGGCAGAAATGAAATAAGAGAAAGTGTGAAATGATGAATTGTGCTTTGATTACTCAATTGTTTGAATGAACAAATGAAGACTTAAAGTTACTAACATAAAGACAGAAAGCAACGAAATGGAATGGATTAACTAATGGAAAAGAAGTAACAACAAAACGATGCTGGAAATGAAAAGTAAAGACAGAAAGCAGTAAAATGAGCTTGAATGCCTCGTCGCAAACGCCTCGGCTGAAGGGAGAGAAAGGTGAGCCTTGCTTGGATGAATCCAATAAGGAGAGAAGAATCTTCTCTCCTTCCTATCAGATTGTCGACTCCAACAGCTGAACCTCTCAAACCAACAGACGGATAAGAGAAAGAATGGAAAAGACTGCGCTGCGAAGAGACTTCTACGCTTTCGGATCATGATTGAACCTTCCTCTTTGACCTCCTTTTATAGTATTCTGCAGGGGCGATTGGGCCAAGGAGAACCATCCATCCTCAACGTCGTACTTTAAAATGGATGGAGGAGAAAAAACGAATCCCTGAAATATCGGATCACAACAGAAAAAGGTTAGCCAACTTACGGATTTCACTTAAAACATTGCGGTTTTAGCAATGTTTCCGCAATGCACAATTTTCATTCTTCTAACTTCGTTTTTCATTCTTTTTCTCTCCTTTTGCACACAAGTCATAATTTAGCTTCCTTCTTCTAATTCTCATATATAAGCAAAGGTTTAAGCTAAATCCTATCAAAAACACCTAAGAGTGTACATCTTTCTAAGATAAATAAGTCCTAAAAAGGTCACTTTTGGAGACGTAACAGGGGCGAAGCCAGAGGAAACTCTGGTGGAGGCCCGCAGCGATACTGACGTGCAAATCGTTCGTCTGACTTGGGTATAGGGGCGAAAGACTAATCGAACCGTCTAGTAGCTGGTTGATAGCTCCATTTTGGAGCTATAATTATGTCCCTAATTCACGTTTTATTATTGGCTTAATCTTGCTTTTATGTGATTATTGCAGGTGTTCTCGGTGATTCGCTCTCGAGAGCGTTTCGGCGTTTTTCAGAGCCTAATATCGCATTTTAAAGGCCTAAGAACACTTCCGGGGAAGATCCATGCAAAGGAATGATGGTTGAGCGCTTTGGGGAAATTGAAGGCAGAAATCCAAGAAAAACCCGAGAGCTAGCGTCGAGCAACAGCGTCGCGACGCTAGCTCGACGCTGCCCAGCGTCGAGACGCTGCCAGAGCGTCTCGACGCCACGAAGTCTGAAGCGGTGATTTGAAGAAAAACCCGAGAGCAAGCGTCGAGTGACAGCGTCTCGACGCTCGCTCGACGCCGACAGCGTCTCGACGCTGTGCGAGCGTCTCGACGCCACCCCGACTGCGCGCGCGCGGATGATTTAGGGCGCAGCGTCGAGACGCTGCCCTAGCGTCTCGACGCTACGACGGACTACTTAATGTTTTTGTCCGATTTTAGCCGCCATTGTCATCTTCTACCTCGAGCTCCGCGCCTGATTTGACGTCCAACAGCTGTTTTCCACCATGGGAGGGGCTAGGAAGCTCAATTTGAAGCCATCCCACACCACACAAGTCATGAGTGAGTAGATTTACCGTTTTTGGCTCGGGATTGTAAAGGATAAATGTAGTTTGAACTCTTGGTGAGGTTGTAGGATTGAAATTCTGAATTGGTTGGATATTTTAATGAATTGAATTATACTTCTTAGCTTAATCTATGAGCATGATCAAATGATTTAGGATTAGGCACCCTTGATTTTGAGCATGTTCATTTGTTAAAGGATTTGATGCCGTGCCTCTCGTTTCCGCCGAGTAACAAGGAATTATGACACCTTGAGCGTATTGGCGTCCTTGTGCTCTTGGTGTTCGTTCTTCCCGAATTAGAATTCCAAATCGACATACTAATTTCGCGTCCAAATTAGATAGTTGTCACAGTTAGCTTGTTGCTACCGTTCGGTCTTGGGAGAGCGTTGGCCGCCAATGTCCGAACGGTATGCTTGATTAGCATGATTATTTATGTCTAATTAAATCCATGGAGCATGTCTGGGTTATTTATTAATTTTAGACGAGCTGTGCATTCGTTAAATTATTTAACCATAATACTCGTCAACCTATGATCCAAGAAGCACGCTAAATTTATCCTCGATCGTCCCGAGTCGGAAACTCCGTTAGTTAAATTCCTACCGTTTGCTTTGTTCCCACTTAGTTAATTGAAAACCAACAAATCCCCCATATTTCATTCACTTTATTAGTTTGCAAATTAAATTAAGATTAAGTCAAGCTACCTTAATTCCCTGTGGATCGACCCCGTTGCCGCTACTCTACTAATAGTTTAGTGAATTCGGGCACTTATAAATTCATTTTGGCGGGTCTCGACAACCCGATGATTGGCGATAGTTCAATAATATCGTTACCAAAATTGGCGTCGTTGCCGGGGCACTAAGTGTAATTCGGCCTAATTTAAATTTGATTTGTGAACTTTTGATTTTGATTTTTAAATTTTTTGTTTATTCTTTTATTATTTGCAATTTTGATCTGATTGTTTAAGTGTGCTAGAAGTGCCAAATTTATATTGAGAAAATGGAGATTGATGATGAGATTGGAGTCCCAAAAACGCTCAGACAGTGGACATCATTTGCTATGGGCCACCAACCTTCTTGTATTTCCTACCCGGAAATTTCAGGTGAGTTTGTGCTTAAATCGGGTTTAATTGACCATTTACCCTCTTTTTGTGGTGAAGCAAATGAGGATCCTTATAAACATCTCAAGGCTTTTCAAATGACAAGCTCTGCGATGAAGCCAGGCGGCATTACTGAAGATCAGCTCTACCTGAGAGCTTTTCCATTCACCTTGAGAGGTGAAGCTCGAGATTGGCTGCATTACTTGCCATCGGGAACCATTTTCACTTGGGAGAAGTTGCAGAGCCTATTCTTGGAAAGGTATTTCCCAGCTTCAAAAGCCAGAGCCGTGAAAAAAGATATTCGCCATTTTGAGCAAGGAAAGGACGAGGCATTTCACGAATGCTGGGAGAGATTCATTAAACTCTGTGAGAAATGCCCGAACCACCTGATAGCAGAAGCCGCGCTTATCGAATTCTTCTATGAAGGGTTGCTTCCGCATGACTGCCAGATGCTTGACGCATCGAGTGGAGGAGCCCTTTGGGAGAAGACACCTGCGGAAGCCAGACAGTTGATCTCTAATATAGCTGAGAACCGTCGTCAATACGGGGGAAGAAACGAGCATTCCAAGATGTCTTCCGACATAGAAGTGCTCAAAGAACAAGTATCTCAGGTATTTGGTTTAATTCATACGATGCAAGAAAAATCATCTCAGGCTGTTTCTTCTATTTCAGGTCAAGCCATTGAAGGCATGTTCAAATCGCTCATGGAAGCTAGCAATGAGACAAGGTCGCAGATAAAATCTCTAAGAGATGAATTCACGGAGGTAAAAGAAAGAATGAGTAAAATTGAAGCCAAAGCGGAAGGCGTTAGTGCAATAAACCTCAGAAGTGGTAAAGAAGTGCCATCTCAAACCACTCCCGAGAGTCCTCCAAAAGATTCAGAGATATCTCCAGATAAGTGTTTTAAAGCACCCTCTGAAACTGTTGTAACTCCTCCTATGGTTTCTATGAAGTCTTACACTCCCGTTGCTCCTTTTCCTAGTAGGCTAGCAAGGCCATCTAAGGAGGTCGAAGACGCGGATGTTCTTGAGACGCTGAGAAAAGTTGGGATCAATATACCGCTACTTGATGCAATTCAGCAAATCCCAAGGTACGCCAAATTTCTTAAGGAGATGTGCACTATGAAGAGAAAGACTAAAAATGCTGAGAGAGTCGTGGTAAGCAAGAATGTTTCTGCCCTGATAACCCAAGGTATTCCAAGCAAATGCCAGGACCCAGGTATGTTCCTCTTGCCATGCACCATAGGGGATAGAGAAATCGAGCACGCTATGCTAGACCTAGGAGCTTCAATTAATGTTATGCCATACTCAGTCTACAAGAGCCTCGGTTTAGAAGGTATGCAGGAAACTAGTATAATTATCCAGTTAGCTAATAGGTCTTCTATTCGTCCTCTAGGATTGATTGAAAATGTGTTGGTTAAGGTTAAGGATTTGATCTTCCCTGCTGATTTTTATGTGATAAAGATGGAAGAAAATACATCCACCACTTCTGTTTTACTTGGTAGACCATTCATGAAAACGGCTAAGACAAAAATTAATGTGCATGATGGTACCTTATCTGTTGAGTATGAAGGGGATGTATTCGAATTTAATGTATTTGATGCCATGAAACAACAAGCGGATGTGCATTCTGTCTGTAAAATTGATCTGATAGATACTTTAGAACAAGAAGAATGCATGACTGTTGTTGATGGGGATGACCCACTCGTTTTTACTGAAATTGTTGGCGAAGTTGAAAGTAGTGTTCCCATATTGACTGATTCTTCTGAACAACCTACTTTTGCTTTAGAGACATGTGAAAAGCCAACTAAAATATTACCATCTCTTTTGCAGGCTCCCAAGTTGGAATTAAAGGAGTTGCCGGGTCATCTCAAGTATGTATACTTGGGAGAGGTAGAGACACTACCGGTAATTATTTCCAAGGAGCTTACATCGGAGCAAGAAGGCGAGTTGATCGAAGTTTTGAAAAAGAACAAAAGAGCCATGGGATGGACATTGGCAGACTTGCACGGGTTGAGTCCAGTGCTGTGCATGCACAAGATTCGACTGGATGAGGGAGCAAAACCATCCCGAGAGCCTCAACGGAGACTGAACCCTGCAATGAAAGAGGTAGTGTTGTCTGAGATACACAAACTCCTTGATGCAGGTATTATCTTTCCCATTTCTGATAGCCAATGGGTTAGCCCTATTCATGTTGTACCTAAAAAGACGGGCATAACTGTTATTAGAAATGATAAGGGGGAGTTAGTACCTAAGAGAGTACAAAATGGGTGGAGAATGTGTATTGATTTTAGAAAACTGAATGATGTGACTAAGAAGGACCACTTTCCTATTCCCTTCATAGATCAAATGGTGGAGCGTTTAGCTGGGAAACCATTCTTCTGTTTTCTTGATGGTTTTTCTGGGTTTTATCAAATTCCCATAGCCCAGGAAGACCAAGAGAAGACTACTTTTACTTGCCCATTCGGAACTTACGCATATAGGAGAATGCCCTTTGGGCTCTGTAATGCTCCAGGAACTTTTCAGCGATGCATGATGAGCATATTTTCTGAATTTGTAGAAAAATGCATCGAAGTCTTTATGGATGATTTTACTGTATATGGAAGTTCATTTGAGGATTGCCTGTTTAACTTGTCTAGAGTCATGGAAAGATGCATCGAAACTAATCTTGTTTTAAATTTTGAAAAGTGTCATTTCATGGCCAGTCAGGGCATAGTATTGGGTCACGTTGTGTCTGCTAAGGGGATAGAGGTTGATAAAGCAAAAATTGATGTCATATCTGATTTACCTTACCCCACGAATCTTCGAGAAGTACGTTCTTTTCTTGGTCACGCAGGTTTTTACCGCAGGTTCATTAAAGACTTCTCGAAGATAGTGACTCCGATGACAAGCTTGCTGAAAAAGGATGTTCCATTCTGTTTTGACGAACAGTGCAAGCTTGCCTTCGATGTTCTGAAGAAGTGCTTGACCAACGCACCCATCATTCATCCACCGCAATGGGGGACTCCTTTCGAGATCATGTGCGACGCAAGCAATTATGCCGTAGGCGCTGTGTTGGGCCAGAGGATAGACAAGAAGAGCCATGTGATTTATTATGCCTCTAGGACACTCAATTCTGCGCAGATCGGTTACACAACAACAGAGAAGGAGCTGCTTTCCATTGTTTTCGCTCTTGATAAATTTCGGCCATATATTCTTGGATCTAAAGTAATTGTTTTTTCTGATCATGCAGCAGTTCGATACGTGATGAACAAGAAAGACTCGAAGCCTAGACTGCTCAGATGGGTACTACTACTCCAGGAGTTCGACGTCTCTGTTCAGGACAGAAAAGGATCAGAAAATACCGTTGCTGACCACTTGAGCCGTATTGTGCGAAATGAGGATGCCCTACCTCTGAACGATGAGTTCCCCGATCAAGTTCTCTTCCAGGTAAGTGTAGAGACGCCATGGTACGCCGACATTGTCAACTACTTGGTCACAGGTACGTTCCCATTCGATTTTTCATATAACCAAAGAGCTAAGCTGAAAAGCGAAGCCAAGACATATGTTTGGGAAGAGCCCGTTTTATGGAAATTTTGCGCTGACCAAGTAATTAGGAAATGTGTCCCTAAGTCTGAACATAGGTCCATCCTTATCTTTTGCCATGAATTTGCATGTGGGGGACACTTTGGGCAAAATAGGACTGCAAGAAAAATTTTAGATTGTGGATTTTTCTGGCCATCTCTGTTTAAGGACTGTTATGAGTTTTGTAAATCTTGTGATCAGTGTCAGAGAAAAGGGACCATCACTAGTAGGAATGAAATGCTCCAAAACCCCATTTTAACTTGTGAAATTTTTGAGGTTTGGGGTATGGACTTTATGGGACCCTTTCCCCCTTCATTTGGTTTTGTCTATATCTTATTGGCTGTGGACTACGTGTCTAAATGGGTGGAAGCTAAAGCCACCAAAGTTGATACTGCTAATGTTGTTTCAAGTTTTGTCAAATCTAATATTTTTAGCAGGTATGGAGTTCCACGAGCCATCATAAGCGACCAGGGGAGCCACTTCTGCAACAAGACGATCCAGGCCTTGATGAGGAAGTATGGGGTAAATCACAAAATCTCTACCCCGTACCATCCTCAAACCAATGGCCAAGCAGAAGTCTCCAATCGAGAGGTGAAGAGCATCCTCGAGAAAACAGTAAGTCCAGGAAGAAAGGATTGGAGCCTCAGGCTGGACGACGCTTTGTGGGCTTACCGTACGGCTTACAAAACCCCCATAGGGATGTCTCCCTACCGGATGGTTTATGGTAAAGCCTGTCATCTCCCCGTGGAGATCGAGCACAAAGCTTACTGGGCCGTGAAGAGGTGCAACATGGACTTTGACTTGGCGGGCGAAGAAAGACTCCTCAAATTGCAAGAACTGGAGGAGCTTCGCCTGGATGCATATGAGAACTCGAAGACCTACAAGGAAAAGACCAAGATATTCCACGACAGGCGAGTCGTCAGAAAACACTTCGAAGTTGGTCAGAAGGTCTTATTGTTCAACTCCCGCCTGAAGTTCATGCCAGGTAAACTTCGTTCCAGGTGGCTTGGTCCTTTCATTATAACTGATGTCCATCACTATGGTGCAGTCAAGATTCAGAGCCTGGATACAGAGAAAGAATACACAGTGAATGGCCAGCGATTGAAGATCTTTCATGAGGGAATGTCAGAGGACTTCGACGACCATGCCTACTTGAAAGAGCCTGATTACGAGAAAGGATAAAATGAGTTTTGGTAAAGTCGAGCAATCGACTCTAAAAATTTGCGCTACTCGGAGGCACCCGAGCTTGAACTGTACATGCTTTTTGTTTATTTTACTGTCTTTAGGATTAGCTTAGTTTCCTACTCTGATGATATGAATTTTCAGGTGAAACAATGGCTCATCTTTGCGGTTTATTGGCTAAGGTTAAGGCGCACTCTCCATCCCTCTAAGTCACAATTCAGGGAAGGTTTTCTTTCCTTTCATTTTGACTATGCGTATTTGGTTCAATGAGGACATTGTCCATTTTTAAGTTGGGGGTGGCGGGTTGTGCCTTATAGTGATTGTCGAGCTTAGTTGTGAAATCCTGATTAACTTGTTGAGTTATGGTGAAAGCATGCTAGTCCGATTATGAAATTCTGTGATGTATTGCTAAGGTCTTCTTATGTGTGTTTGTCGTGAAATTCAGCATAATCGCATATGTTAAGGCCATTTTGAAAAATTTTCAAAAATATTTTCCTGTTTAAGCTTCGCATGTTAGCACTCTATCTTGGATCTGTGGGTTTAGGGTAGCTCTGTTTGTTTTGAAATTCGTTGTCACCTCGAAAGGCAACCTTAGGATGGGCTAAGATTCGCTCTTGTTTGTAATCCATGCGCTTAAAATGTTAACATGATCTTTAGACTAAAAGAAAAGGAACGCATATTTCATAAAAAGAGAAAGAGTAATCTCCTGAGGTGTTCCTCCTTCTTGAGTTTCCTTAGTAGCCAGGGGCGGTCGTGTAACCCACGGTCGCCACTGCGTGAAAAGGAAGCACAAAGAAGTGAACGCTAGTCCTTAAAAATTTAAATTTTGCCCGTGGTCAGATGCACTGTGCAATGAAACTGCAGGCAAGCTGAAACGAAAGTAAAATTGACATGTTAGGCGCTCATAGAGATCAAAGAAAAAGAGAGAAAAAAATGCCTTGCGATGAATTACTTGCTTAGACGATGAATTGCCCTTAGACTGTTATGTTTAGCCATAAGTAGGGGGAAGGCGAAGTTTTAGGATAGATAAAGCTGTTTTAAGCCTGTTGAAATCTAAGATCGAGGAGCTAAGCCCGAAGCATAAATAGGGAAGCATCTTTAAATTTTTCAAATTTGTCTTAACCAATGCATGCATGCAGTTGCTTCCTTCAAATGCAAATGCCCTGTCGTTTCCAGTACTGAGAATCGAGTCCCTAGCATGTATTCTCGTTTTATTTGGTTAATCAGAATTCCACCTTGCTCGAGGACTAGCAAGAATTAAGTTGGGGGTGTTTGATAGCTCCATTTTGGAGCTATAATTATGTCCCTAATTCACGTTTTATTATTGGCTTAATCTTGCTTTTATGTGATTATTGCAGGTGTTCTCGGTGATTCGCTCTCGAGAGCGTTTCGGTGCTTTTCAGAGCTTAATATAGCGTTTTAAAGGCCTAAGAACACTTCCGGGGAAGATCCATGCAAAGGCATGAAGGTTGAGCACTTTGGAGAAGTTGAAGGCAAAAATCCATGCATCAACCCGAGAGCTAGCGTCGAGCGACAGCGTCGCGACGCTAGCTCGACGCTCCGAAGTCTGAAGCGCTGAATTGAAGAAAAACCCGAGAGCAAGCGTCGAGCGATAGCGTCTCGACGCTCGCTCGACGCCGACAGCGTCTCGACACTGTGCGAGCGTCTCGACGCCACCCCGACTGCGCGCGCGCGGATTATTTAGGGCGCAGCGTCGAGACGCTGCCCTAGCGTCGAGACGCTACGACGGACTACTTAATGTTTTTGTCCGATTTTAGCCGCCATTATCATCTTCTACCTCGAGCTCCGCGCCTGATTTGACGTCCAGCAGCTGTTTTCCACCATGGGAGGGGCTAGGAAGCTCGATTTGAAGCCGTCCCACACCACACAAGTCATGAGTGAGTAGATTTACCGTTTTTGACTCGGGATTGTAAAGAATAAATGTAGTTTGGACTCTTGGTGAGGTTGTAGGATTAAATTTCTCATTTGGTTGGATACTTTATTGAATTGAGTTCTATTTCTTAGCTTAATCTATGAGCACGTTTGAATGATTTAGGACTAGGCATCCTTGATTTTGAGCATGTTCATTTGTTAAAGGATTTGATGTCGTGCCTCTCGCTTCCGCCGAGTAACAAGGAATTATGACTCCTTGAGCGTATTGACGTCCTTGCGCTCTTGGTATTCGTTCTTCCCGAATTAGGATTCCAAATCGACATACTAATTTCGTGTCCAAATTAGATAGTCGTCACAGTTAGCTTGTTGCTACCGTTCGGTCTTGGGAGAGCGTTGGCCGCCAATGTCCGAACGGTATGCTTGATTAGCATAATTAATTATGTTTAATTAAATCCATGGAGCATGTCTGAGTTATTTATTAATTTTAGACGAGCTGTGCATTCGTTAAATTGTTTAACCATAATACTCATCAACCTATGATCCAAGAAGCATGCTAAATTTATTCCGATCGTCCCGAGTCAGAAACTCCGTTAGTTAAATTCTTTCCCATTTGCTTTGTTCCATCTTAGTTACGTAAAAACCAACAATTCCCCCTTATTTCATCTATATTAATAGTTTGCAAATTTAATTAAGATTAAGTCAAAATACCTTAATTCCCTGTGGATCGACCCCGTTACTACTATTCTACAAATAGTTTAGTGATTTAGGGCACTTATAAATTTATTTTGGCGGGTCTCGACAACCCGATGATTGGCGATAGTTCAATAATATCGTTACCACACCCCGAAAGGCACCCCTAGGTAGCTTGTTGCATGAGAGTTAGTGGTTAGTTAATTGAGAAAGCATGTGCTTAGCCTAAATAAAAAAAAATATAGAAAATCATGTTTTGATAGAAAGTTCCTCTCGAGGCGCTCCTCCTTCTGAGTAGCGCTTAAAAGAAGTGAGCGTCAGTCCTTAAAAACGTGAAACTTTGGCCTAAGTTTGACGTGTTAGGCAGCTCGAGTTGGAAAGAAAAAGAAATAAAAAGTTTGTTCAAAGAACCTTAAAAAATGAGTACAAAGTACTTGGGAAAAATGAATGAGAAAAATGATTAGGTCTCTTAATTTGCTTCTTTCTCTAGTGTAAGTCAAGTTTAGACTGTTCTTAAACGCTAGAAGTAGGGGGAAAACGGGATGTGAGTTGCATGTTGGTTTTCCGGGTTTACGTGAGTTTAGGAGTGGTTAGCTAGCACACACACACGTTAGGGGGCAAGAGTTAATTTTTGATATGTCCTAGTTAATGCATGAACGAAATGCTTCCATGATTATACTCGTGTTTAAAGTTTCAATATGCATGGAGGTTTGAGTTAGAATGCATGTAAGAGCGTCCTTAGAGTCAATATCTTTGTAGTGCTTGCTCGAGGACTAGCAATGTTTAAGTTGGGGGTGTTTGATAACTCCATTTTGGAGCTATTAAATACTTCCTAATTTTAGCTTAAGTCCGCTTTTAATTGATTAATTTATCTCATTTGTAGGAGAAAAGCGGCAAAGAGCTCGTGCGTCCGTTGGACCCGTTCGAGAGCTTAAAGTGGGGAACTTGATCCGTGAACAAACGGGCCAAAACTGCCTTGGAGAGGCAAAGCTTCAGCCCCAAGCCCGAGAGCCAGCGTCGAGACGCTGGTTCGACGCTGGAAAAACCCGAGAGCAAGCGTCGAGTGATAGCGTCGAGACGCTAGCTCGACGCTGCCCTGGCGTCGAGACCCTGCTTGGCGTCGAGACGCTCCGGAGGAGGCGCGCGCAGGAAATTATCGGGGCAGCGTCGCGACGCTGACCCAGCGTCGCGACGCCATCGAAGGCGCGCGCGGAAAACTTAGGGCACAGCGTCGAGACGCTGGCCTAGCGTCTCGACGCTACGTCGATCACAGCAGCTTATATTGACGATTTTCTGCACTTTTTGGAGGATCTTCTTCACCATTTTTTTAGACTTCTTCATCTTCTTCTTCCTCTATTTTCCTCTATTTTCCGTGGGAGCTCCGCCATTGTTGGCATGCTAGTGAGCTCCTCTTCCTTTGTAATAAGTTGATGACACTTTCCAAGGTCGTGGTTGGAGCGGAATTGACAAACCGCGCCATGAGCGGCTAAGGTAAGGGTGAACGGTTTGGGATTAGTTTAGGGCGATTTTGTTAGACGTTTTTGGTTCTGATAATTTGAGATTTGTTTATGCATATTGGTTCTGTTTACTTTGCATTTATATACTTTGCCCAATCCAACGCGCATGTTAAACTACGACGATTGACACTCGAGTGATTTCGCATGTTGTGTATGTTAAAGAGTAGCGATGTCGTGCCTCTCACTGCTCGACTAAGTAACACAGGTAGATAAAACTAAATCGAAGTATCGGGTCGGGTAGGATAATTGTTGATTGCATACGGCGTTTGCGGGCAATCTACTAGCAATTAGAATTCACGCTCGAATGTTCGTCGCGGTTAGCTAGTGACTTTCTAGACTTACCTTAGGGCTGATCACCTTGATGTAGGCTTAGATATTGTATAATTGGAACTGTGTGGTCTGATTAAAATCCATGGAGTCGGCTACTTTGGGGCTTCTCTGGTAGTCGTCCGCGTGCATAATAAACTGAATACCATGAATTTAGCGTTAAATGATGAACCGAATTTGTCTAACAATTGATCCCGAAACTCCCAAACCGTGCACACGTTTTCTACTTATTATTCTTTCTTCCGTTAGCTTTCTCATTATTTCCCTTGCATGTTAAACCCCCCCCCCGTTACTAAAGTCAATCAATTAATTAAATCCCAATTTTAATTATAATTTTGATACTTCTTACTCCTTGGATCGACCCTATTACCACTGGCTGCAAAGCCTCGGGTATAGGCTTTATAAATCATATTTTGGCAAGCCTCGACAGCTTGAGATTAAGCGATAGTTCAAAAATATCTTCTACCAGCTTGTTGGGGTGTGAATAGTCGAGCGTCGTCCGAGCTCGCATCTTGCGTACGGCGCATGAGTGGTGATTCGGTAGTTTGGGTCGGCAGGCTCGGTGCTCGGGCATCGAACTGTCGGCGTCAGCTCCTTCTCATTGTTGCGCCCCGAAGTAGAAGTATTTTGAGCGGCCGTAGTCGATCGGTTCTTGCATCGGTTACCTCGCTCGATGGAAGCGTCCCGTCCCGTATGTCCCTTCTGTCGGCACCCCTCGTCGGGTGCACGATGAACTCGAAAGCTCGCGTCGCGTTCCTCTTCGGGCCTTGTTTGGTGCAAGCAGCAAGGCTCGTTGCGGCCCGCGTCATCGGTTGCTCGGTCTCTCGGATGCAGTGCATTTGGCGGCTGGCAAAGATATTTTCTTAACTTAATAAAAATCTCTCTAATGTTCAGGTTGTCGAGACCCGCCAAAATAACATTTATAAATCCGATACTACAGAGCTTTGCAGCTAGTGGTAGTCGGGTGTCGAACCACAAGGAACCAAAACTATTTTCTCTTAATTAACTTCTATTTGCTTTAAATAAAACTCAAAGTAAAACAGTAAAATAAAGGGGGAAAACGCTAACGGAGAATTAGACTAAAACAGAAAAATATAGCTAACGGTAAAATAAAATAAAATGCGAGAAAAATAAATGCGAGAAAAATAAACGGAACACGTGCTCCTAATTTGAGTGTCGGGATTGGTTGTTGATGTGGTTCGGATCATAGACACAAAATATACTTAGCCGGTTTTTATTAACACTCACACACATTAAAAGACCCAATTAAAACAAGTGCTCCCATGCTTTAATTAGAACTAATAATCCCAATTAATTAGAAAAGAGGTGACGACTCTAGACTATGCTTCGCTAATAATTCTAACTTAGGGGCGATCGCTCTCCCAAATTAGGATTAGTCGCGAGCGACGGGTATTCATGCGACGAGCCCATTGATGAAATCTCTAACAATGGGACTCGATTTTATTCAATCTCTATATTTTATCAACAACCCAAACAAATGTGGCCACATTTAATTCAGAATGCTATATTAAATTACTCAAAACATGAAGTGCGATCGCTAAGTCATGAATCTTTAATCTAACCAACACACAATTAACTAAACGGGTGTCAATCATTAAGAAAATCATGCTGGACATTAAGACAATGCTAGAGATGAATTGAATGCTAGAACAAGCCAAGAAGATGATAAAAAGAACGGATCTCACCTAACACATCAACAACACAAACCCTAGACCCAAATTAGAGCACTTACCTTAGTTGTCCGTTGTGAAAATCAAGAGAAATCAACTTAAAATGTATTAGAATGGGTAATAATAATGTTTTGGCTCAAGAAACGAGCTCTAAAACAAATGGGGGCGGAAGAATTTGAGAGAGAATGGGAAAGAATGACCTAAAAACAGCAAAAACGGAGTTAAATACCCATTTCTGCGTCAGACTAGCGCCTAGGCGCCATAAGTCAGCGCCTAGGCGCCGCGGGGGCGCGCGCACAGAATTGAGACAGCGCCTAGTGTTACGTCTCCAAAAGTGACCTTTTTAGGACTTAATTAGCTTAGAAAGATGTTCACTCTTAGGTGTTTTTGATAGCATTTAGCCTAAACCTATGCTTAAATATGAGAATTAGAAGAAGGTAGCTAAATTAGGACTTATGTACAATAGGAAAGAAAAGGGTTAAAAACCGAAGGAAAAGAATGAAAAAACTGCATTGCGACAGCATTGCGAAAACATTGCTGAAGCCGCAATTATTCAAGTGAAAACCGTAAGTTGACTGATCTTTTTCTGTTAATTTCCGTGATTTCAGGGATTCGTTCTTTCTCCTCCATCCATTCTGATATACGACGTTGAAGATTGATGGTTCTCCTTGGCCCAAACGCACCTGCAAACTACTATAAAAGGGGGTCAAAGTCGGAGGTTCAAACATCATCCGGAAGCGTAGAAGTCCTCTCGCAGCTCCATTTTTCTTCGTGTTTTCCTTTGCCGTCTGTTGGAGTGAGAGTCTCAGCTGTTGGAATCGACAATCTGATAGGAAGGAGAGAAGATCCACCTTCTCTCCCGATTGGATTCATCCAAGCAAAGCTATTCTTTCATCCCCTTCAGCCGAGGCGGTTGCGACGAGGCTTCCAAGCAACATTTACTGCTTTCTGTCTTTCCTTTTCTAATTTACATCTCTGCTTTGTGTTGTTCTCTTTCTAATAGCTAGAACACTTCATTTCGTTGCTTTCTGTCTTGCTGTTATTTACTTTAAAGCTTTCTTTTGTCCAATCAAACAATCAAGTAATCAAATCTCCATTCTTCATTTCACAGTTTCTTGCCTCTGCATTCTACTGCTTTCCCTTACTGTTTTGTCTTTAAATTCCTTCTAAGCATGTCTGTTTCATCTCGTATTTCTACTTACCCCATATCCATGAGTAGCTAAGTCACTTAGGGGCATGCTAATGACAGAACTATAGGCTAAAAAACGTGAACCAAGTATGTAGGATAGCTCTCGAACCAATGATTGTATGTAAGCTTCATCCCACGGGCAATTTTGATTGGCCATCCATTTTGTCCAAAGAACTCCTAACCTCTGGAAGGAGTAAGAGTTCAGAGTCATATTATCATGCTAGCCTTTCACGGTAACCCGGAAACGGCCTAGGAATAGGCGTTCCCCTAGTGCAAACTAAACACTTCTGCTTTAACAAGATGCTTAAGACCTTACTTTGAGTTGAGTAAACTAAAGAATCTAATGCATGGAATCGGACGATACATGAGATAGAGTGAGTTTGATGCATAGAGAGTTGATCCAATGCTTGGGAATCGTATTAAAATGCCTATAGGATAGTCGTTAGTAGCCCTTAATTCTCCATTTTACACACTTTCGCTGTTTTTACAATTGCGATAACATTGCGGTGTCCACAATTCTGCTAAGTTTTCATTCTGTTTAGCTGTTTTCTTCTTCGTTTATTAATTCCATCTCTTGTCCGTTGAGTCTAATTTCAACTTGCATTTGTTTATGTTGCATTCCTTTATATGTTCGGTAAGAAGTAGACAATTAAAAACCAATTTGATCCCATCAAATCCACCCCTTCTTTCTTAACTTTACACTTCTCGAGTAACTTACAATAAGTCTCTGTGGGAAAACGAATGAAAAAATACTTATTACTTGCTATAAGATCATGTATGCTTGCATGTTCTGAGTGTTCTCTCTCTCTTATTTCTTATTCTTATTAACACATTGAGCACGCAACAAGTTTTTGGCGCCGCTGCCGGGGACTTATTTAAGTGAAAACGAAGTTTGTTAAGTTTGAAACACCAAGTCTATTGCCTATTGAAGCTGATCTGTTTCATTTCTTTTGCAGGTACTATTGGGGTAGTTTATGAGTGAGCCTTCAAGTAGAGATCTAGAGTTCAATCCTGAGCCCGAGAGACTATTTAAAGCCAGAAATAAAGCCAAGAAACGTCTTTTTAAACAACCCCCTATACCTCAAATCATACCTGAAATCGAAGAAATGGACGAGATAGTTCCAAATCAGGTACCTGTCATTCGCAACCCCATCGAAACAGCGAATGACAAGAATAGTGCCATTCTTTCATATTTAGTACCTATGCCTGGGGAGCTGAACCCCAGCATAATCCGTCCTGAAATCACTGCCAACTCATTCGAGTTAAAGCCAGTGATGTTCCAAATGTTGTCCACTGTGGGACAATTCTTTGGAGTGGAAAATGAGGACCCCCACAACCATCTTAGGAACTTCTTAGGAGTTAGTGATACCTTCATCATCCCTGGAGTGTCCCAAGAAGCTTTGAGGCTATACTTGTTCCCTTATTCTTTGAGGGACAAAGCCAAAACATGGTTAAACTCATTACCTTCTGGATCTGTCCGCAACTGGACAGACTTAGCAGAGAAATTCCTAGTCAAATACTTCCCACCTGATAGGAATTCTACCTTTCGTGATGACATAGTTAAATTCAAACAAGCTGATAATGAATCTCTTCACGAAGCTTGGACAAGATTCAAAGACCTTCTCATTAAATGTCCACACCATGGCATTCCATGGTGAATCCAAATAGAAGTCTTTTTCAAAGGATGCAACCCCAGCACTAGGCAAGTCTTAAATTCATCTGCTGGTGGTTCCATGTTGTCCAAGAGTTACAACGAGGCTTATGAGATCTTGGAGAAGATCTCAGCATCTCACTGTAGGTGGTCAGATGATCCAGTTGAGCCAACTAGAGCTCAAGACAAGGATGCTCTAAGTGCGATGAGCAGCCAAATAAATGCCCTGACCAACCTAGTTAAGCAAATGGCTCAAGCCAATCTCCAAACAAGTGTCAACACCGCTACCGCCATGTCAATGGGCACCCAACCAAGTCAAGGTGAGACACTTGTATGTGGATTCTGTGGGGAAGGGCATCTGTATGAATACTGCCCTGGGAATCCAGCCTCAGTCTGCTACATTGGAAGTCAGCAGCAGCCTAGGAACAACCCCTATTCCAATACTTACAACCCAGGTTGGAGGAACCACCCAAACCTGTCATGGGGTGGCCAACAGAATGTTAACCAAAATTCTAACCAACCTAGACCGAGTGGAACACCTGGTTTCACTCCCCAACATAACCAATCAATGTATCAAAAACCTTACAACCAACCTGTAGGATCTTCTGTAGCTAAGAATGATGCTACTCTTCAAAGCCAGCAAGCTACTCTTAGGAGCCTAGAGAACCAAATAGGCCAATTGGCCAATGAACTCAAGAGTAGGCCCCAAGGTAGACTCCCTGCTGACACCGAGGTGCCAAGGAGAGATGGTAAAGAACAAGTTCAAGCAATTGAACTTAGAAGTGGTCGACCCTTGGTGAGCAACACAAAGGACACACCAAAGAGAGTAGAGAACACTGAGTCTAGTGCTCCACTGGAGTCTCTGCCAAACCAAGGTCCACCACCAACTAGCACATCAGGAGCCAGGCTAGAGCCAATTATTGAGGAGATAGAAGAAATTCCAAGGCCTCCACCTATCCTAAGGCGCCCTGACGTGCCTGCATATGTGCCACCACCTCCATATCCTCGAAGGCTTAAGAAGAAACAAGAACAGGAAGTGCACTTTAACAAATTTCTTGAAATTCTTAAACAAGTGCATGTTAACATTCCTTTTGTAGAAGTTTTACAATCTATGCCTTCATATGTAAAGTTTTTGAAGGACATTATTACTAACAAAAAAATAATTGGTGAGTTTGAAACAGTAAACCTCATTGAGGAGTGCAGTGCCATCCTCCAGAACAAGCTACCCAAGAAAGAGAAGGATCCTGGTTCCTTCACCTTACCTGTAGAGCTAGGAGGCAAGCACGTGGGCAGAGCGCTTTGTGACCTGGGGGCCAGCATAAACCTCATGCCCCTATCCCTATTCCGCCAGCTAGGAATAGGAGAAGCACGTCCAACCACTGTCACTTTACAATTAGCAGACAGATCCATTGCATACCCAGAGGGTAAGATTGAGGATATTTTAGTAAAAGTTGACAAGTTTATTTTCCTTGCAGATTTCATTATCCTGGATTATGAAGCAGACAATTTCTAGCCACAGGTAGGGCACTGATAGACGTCCAAAAAGGTGAGCTTACTATGAGGGTTCATGATGAAGAGGTGAAATTTAGTGTGTATAAAGCTTTAAGGTACCCCTCTGACCTTGAATCCTGTGCTAGCATGGACGTTGTAGACTCTTTAATGGAAGAACAATTGGAACATGTATTATTAACCAAGCATGCCAATGAATATGTAGGATTAGAATTAACTGACTTAAACGTAGCTGAGATAATGGACATACCTGTAAATAACCCTCAGCATGTTTGTATGAATATTGACTTAACTGATAGAGCTTTAAATCCTTTAAAGCCATTCATTGAGCATCCACCTGTATTAGAATTAAAACCACTCCCCACTCACCTCAAGTATGCATATTTAGGGAGTAATGAAACTCTGCCTGTTATCATTTCTACTAAATTAAGTGAAAAGCATGAGGTTGAACTGATATTACTGCTTAAGCAACATAGGAAGGCTATTGCATGGACTATTGCTGATATTAGAGGCATTAGCCCTTCTTATTGCATGCATAAGATTATACTAGAGGAAGAGCACACACCTAGAGTAGATCATCAACGTAGGCTGAATCCCTCTATGAAAGAGGTAGTAAAGAAAGAAATAATAAAATGGTTAGATGCTGGTGTGATCTTCCCCATAGCTAGTAGTCAGTGGGTAAGCCCTATACAGTGTGTACCTAAAAAGGGTGGGATGACTGTGGTAGTCAATGAGAACAACGAACTGATTCCAACTAGGACTGTCACGGGGTGGAGAGTATGTATGGATTATAGGAAGCTCAATAAAGAAACTAAAAAAGACCACTTCCCTCTACCATTCATTGACCAAATGTTAGACAGAATAGCTGGTAGAGCCTATTACTGTTTCCTAGACGGTTATTCAGGGTACAACCAAATCACTATAGACCCCAAGGACCAAGAAAAGACTACCTTTACTTGCCCTTTTGGAACTTTTGCCTTTCGCAGAATGCCTTTTGGCTTATGCAATGCACCGGCAACTTTCCAAAGGTGCATGTTGGCAATCTTCTCTGATTTGGATGAATCTATGATAGAGATATTCATGGATGACTTTTCAGTCTTTGGGGATTCATTCACCAACTGTCTAGAGAACCTAGGACAAGTCCTGGCTAGATGTGAAGAGACTAACTTAGTCCTTAATTGGGAAAAGTGTCACTTCATGGTAGATGAGGGGATTGTCTTAGGTCATACAGTGTCAAGGGCAGGTGTAGAAGTTGACAGGGCAAAGATAGAGATCATAGAGAAGTTGGTAGAGCCTCAGAATGTCAAGGCCATTAGAAGTTTCTTAGGGCATGCTGGCTTCTATAGAAGGTTCATTAAGGACTTTTCTAAGATAGCCAAGCCTCTGTGTGAGCTTCTAGAACTAAACAGGCCATTCATCTTCTCTAAGGAATGTGTAGTAGCTTGGACAACCCTTAAGAAAGCACTAGTCACAGCACCTGTTATAGTCGGGCCAGATTGGGATCTCCCATTTGAGATGTTATGTGATGCTAGTGACTATGTTGTAGGGGTTATGTTAGGACAGAAGATTGACAAGCTAACACACCCTGTCTATTATGCTAGTAAAACCTTGAATGAGGCTCAATGTAATTATACAACTAATGAGAAAGAGATGCTTGCTGTAGTGTTTGCTTGTGAGAAATTCAGGAACTATATTGTAGGCACTAGGACAATTGTGTACACTGACCATTCTGCCTTGAAATATCTTATGAGGAAGGCTGATGCTAAGCCTAGGTTGATTAGGTGGGTGTTATTGCTGCAGGAATTTGATTTGGACATTCGAGACAAGAAAGGAAGTGAAAATGTGGTTGCGGATCACCTTTCTCGATTGCAGCACAATTGCGAAAAAATTGCGGAACCTGCAATTTCTGATGCTTTCATTGATGAACATGTCTTTGTTTTGACTCATTGTGATAACGATGAGGAACCTTGGTTTGCTGACATTGCTAACTTCCTTGCATCACAGGTATTACCAGTTTTCAAGGGAGGACAAGAGAAGAAGAGGTTCCTTCATGAAGCAAGGAAATTCATATGGGATGACCCCACACTTTACAGAACCTGTGCTGACGGCTTGCTAAGGAAGTGTGTTTCAGCTGCTGAAGCGAAGTCTGTGTTGCAGCACTGCCACACAGCTCCTTATGGTGGACACTTTGGTGGCCAAAGAACAGCTGCAAAGGTATTTCAGAGTGGCTACTATTGGCCAACAATCTTCAAGGATGCCCACAACTATGCCCACAGCTGTGATGAATGCCAAAGAACAGGTAACCTCAGTCGAAAGGATGAGATGCCCCTCACCTACATCTTAGAGTTGGAGCTCTTTGATGTGTGGGGCATTGACTTCATGGGGCCATTTCCTCCATCATCAGGTAACCTTTACATTTTGGTAGCAGTAGACTACGTTTCCAAGTGGGTAGAGGCCAAAGCATGTCCCAATAATGATGCTAAAACAGTCACCAAATTCTTGCATAGGCACATTTTTACTAGGTTTGGGACACCTCGTGCCATCATTAGTGATGAGGGGTCACATTTCATTAACAAGGCCATGGAGAAAGTGTTGGCTAAGTATAACATTAGACATAGAGTAGCCACTCCCTATCACCCACACTCGAATGGACAGGCTGAAATTTCAAATAGGGAGATTAAGAACATCCTAGAAAAAGTGGTCAAACCTAATAGGAAAGACTGGTCCTTTAAGCTTGAGGATGCACTTTGGGCTTATAGGACAGCATATAAGACACCCCTAGGTATGTCTCCCTATAGGCTGGTATATGGCAAGACTTGTCACTTACTACTTGAGTTAGAAAACAAAGCATTTTGGGCCATGAAGGAATTGAATTTTTGTGTAAAGGATGCGGGAACATTGCGGTCCTTACAATTACATGAGCTTGATGAGCTTAGACATATGGCCTATGAAAATGCTAAGATGTATAAGGAAAAGACCAAGATTTGGCACGATAGTAGACTTAGAGTTAAGGACTTTAAGAAGGGTCAACTTGTTTTGTTGTTTAATTCACGGTTGAAACTATTTTCAGGGAAACTTAAGTCTAGATGGTCAGGTCCATTTGTGATTACTAATGTATTTGTTCATGGTGCCATAGAGATAAAGAACTTGCAGCAAGGCCAACCGTTTATGGTTAATGGTGCAAGGTTGAAGCACTACTATGAGGAAGGAGATGTGAAGACTCTCTCGGCCTTCCTCTTGAATGAAGCATGAAATTAAGAACGAGAGAGAACGAGTGGTTACTGTGCTCGTTTAGTCAAGGCTAATGCCTTAGTTTATTTTTTGCACTTTTTCCGGTTATCATTTGTACATATGTTGGTGTGATTTTAATTGAGTATTTAATGTTTGTTTTATTTATTTTTGCTGAGAATCAAGAGAGGGGATGAAGGAGATTAAATCCAGCCAAAGAAATCAAGAAGATGTTGAGCCAAATCGAAGATACGGTTGAGCAAAGATTGCAATTTAAATGAAAAAAAATCTCCAACGGGCCTTAAAGATTGCGCAGGAATTGCGGGATCCGCAAAAATATAGCCGTTGGGATTTTTTTTTCCGTTTTCTTTATATCCGTTGGAAGGCGCGAGGATCTATACGTCTCTCTCATCATCTGATCTTCGAGCAAGCTGCGATTCTCTTCATCTTTGATTCTTCTTTCCAGATCTCCAAGATCCAACAATGGTACTCACAAGGGCTGAAAGATCTGCGGCCAAGAAAAGGGCTGACGACGCTGAAACGGCTGCGAGAGATGCATTGCTTGCCTTGGCTGATGCTGAGGCTGCGCGAACGGAACGACTGGATAAGCTGCCGATTCGCAAGAAGAAGTGGAAGGTTGTCTCTGAGATACCTGCTGGACCCTCTGAACCAGCAGGCACACCCAAGAAGCGCCGGTGGAGTATCGAGCTGGCCGCCGACCCAAGCAAAGCAAAGACTCCCTCTGTGGAGAGTCAAGAAACGGATCGTGCGTCCCACGAATCGACCAAGAACGGTTCGTCGCCATCTGCATCGCCTGCGCACAGCCCTTCACCATCTGAACCAGTGCAGAGCCAGAGCTCTCTTCATCACCGCCAGCGCAGAGCCCTGAGCAGCCGTCTTCACCACTGAGTTCTGCACAGACACCTGCAGCAGCACAGAGCACCACGCCGTCTCACACTTCTCCAAGGCCTGATCCTGAATTCCCATATGGGGAGTACCAAGAGTCAACGCAGGGCAGTGGAGATGCTGAGGAAGACGAGGTCTTCTCTCCTATGAGGGAAGATAGCCCGGAGAGTCTTGAACAGAAGACTGACTCAATGGAAGAGACGTTGGGGGCGTGCCTGCAGCAGATCACCATTGAGGCAAAGCTCAAGAAGAAGAAGAAGGCCAAGATTCTTAAGGCCAAACGAGCCAAGAAGCTGAAGAAGAAGAAGGCCAAGAAGGTTGAGGCTGCCGAGTCAGCCAAAGAGAGCACTGAGCCTTTGCTCAAACGACTCAAGGTTGAGGCTGCCGAGTCAGCCAAGCCAGCAGATAAAGGGAAGGCCAAGCTCTACCCTGAAGATGAGCCTCAGTCAGTGAGGTATGTTTCCTCTGATGCTGAGTCCAGGGGTGCTGAGCTGAGGAAGAGGGAGTTGCTGCACGAGAAGGGCTTCCTCGACCGACCTGCTGACCTGCCGCAGTTCTTGCGCGCAGGAGTTATAAACCACGGCTGAGAGGAATTTTGCAGACCACCCAATCCAGCCTACACGAGCATGGTGTATGATTTCTACGCCAATGTGCTCAGCCCTGAGGATGGCCTGTCTGTGGTCAGAGGGGTAGAAGTGGATTTCTCAGCCAAGGCCATCAACGAAGCCTATGGTCTCAAGGGCCAAACACATACAGATTATGCACGGATTGTTGATGAGCCTACTGAGGCAGTTCTGGAAGAGGCCATTCGAACCATTGGCCAGCCTGAAGCTTCCTGGACCGTGTCACGCAATGGGAGGCACACTCTCATGAGTGCCAACCTCAAGGCTAAGGCGGCTGTTTGGTTTTCGTTCGTGAGAAGGAGATTGTCCCCAGTGACTCACGAGACTACAATCAACCAGAGCCGATCGCTGCTGGTGTATGCGATAATGAGAGGTCTCACGATCAACTTGGGAGGAGTCATCACTGCTGCTATTGCTGAGTGCGCCAAGAAAGGTAAGGGACCATTGTTTTTCCCTAATACTATAACTAAACTCTGTTTGCTTGCAGGAGTTCCCATTGAGCGAATGGAGCAGCAGATGGCTTACACGGGCCACTTGGAGCTGCCTGCTAGCTTGAGGCTGAAGAGGAAGGGGAATATGGAGTTTGAACTGGATAGGCTGGCTGCTGATCAGTCACTATCCATGGCTTGCCTGATGGATATGCAAAGAAGGATGGCTCAATGGGCCACTTACGCGCAGGCACGGGACAAGGAAGTTGCAGACCAACTTGGCTGTATCTTTCCTGACTTCCCCACAAACCTTCTGACTCCATGGGTGCCCCCACGACCACGACAACCTGATGAGGATGACGACATCTGAGTGCTGGTTTGAATTGCACTCAAGGGAGTATTGCTGTTCCCTTAGAAAAAAAACAATTTTCTGCTTTCTGATAGACCATGTGAATTATGCTGTTTTTTCGTACACTTTTGATCTGTTTTAGATGCTTAGTTTTATGTTTTTAATCTTGCTTAGTATAGTCTGATGATAGCTGACTAGGTAGGTTAGTTTTGTTTTATTTTTAGAGAGCTCGAATGACTGGAAAAAGCATGCTTAGGGGCCTTAATCACTGTTATATCTGCCCTGACTTGATTGCGAAATAATTGCGGTACCCGCAATTTTTATTACTGAAAGCATGTTTTGGACTGTCTGTTTAGCTAGGCTGTGATCTGTTTAAATTCCATCTTTTGCTGCTATCATGACTACCATATATAGCTTATCTAAAAGCATGCTGGTTGAGTGTCATAGGACACCCTTTGCTAGTTTAAATCAACCTCTAAAAAGCTCAGCATGCACAGCTTTAAGCCCTTATCTGTCTGTTTTTTTTATTACTGCTGCTGTGATATTTGCCGATCGAATGTTTTGTCTATGCCTAGGGCTTTAGATTCTCTTTGTTTTACCTTAGACTAGATGCTTCTAGGATAGTTTTGGGGTGTGCCACCTCAGACACTCATTGGGGACAATGAGTAGTTGAAGTTTGGGGGAGGCCACCCTAGGCCTAGGAACATTCCTCTCTCCCTTAGAAACATAAGCATTCTTCTTCTCCTTTACAAAAAATGATGAACTGAAAAAAAAATGAAAAATAGAATAAAGAGGGAGGTCTCTCTTAGGTTGCTAAGTAATCAGTGCCAAGTGTGTGACCCACAAGTGGCATTGCATCAAAAGGCAACCAAAGGAGAGGCCCCACCTAAGTAAGAAAAAGGGAAAAGAATAGGGAAGAAGAATGTATACCTAGGAGTTATAACTTTGTGGCTTAGATGTCCTATTTAAAAAGAACTCTGATCCTCAATTAGCTAAGTACAAAGTTGTAACTTGTAGGGTTGTTTAGGGAGATGAGTGTATATCCAATGTAGTGATGCCAGGGTTTAGGTTGTTCTCTAAAAGTACTACTGTCACCGTTAATACTAAGACTGGCATGACTCTAAGGAATCCTAGGCACATTAAAAATAAAGCTAGAAGCATGTACTGAGTCTGAGGTAAAGCTAGGCAGAATTTGAAACTTTAGGGATAGTGGCATGATATGACAAAAGCAAGAAGATCAGTTGTAGGGAGTTAATGGAAACAGATGGAGTGTTAGGCAGGCGAAGTCAGAAGAAGCTAGATAAGAGGATAGTTTTAAGCTTAGAAGTGTGTCACAGGACAGCAGTGCTATAGATAGGGATATAGGGGAGTCAGTAAGTGGTTAAAGAAGAAGAAACAGCAGCCTAGGGAAGTCCTTAGATTGCTTGAGGACAAGCAAAACCTTAAGTTTGGGGGTGTGTTACGTCTCCAAAAGTGACCTTTTTAGGACTTAATTAGCTTAGAAAGATGTTCACTCTTAGGTGTTTTTGATAGCATTTAGCCTGAACCTATGCTTAAATATGAGAATTAGAAGAAGGTAGCTAAATTAGGACTTATGTACAATAGGAAAGAAAAGGGTTAAAAACCGAAGGAAAAGAATGAAAAAACTGCATTGCGACAGCATTGCGACAGCATTGCGAAAACATTGCTGAAGCCGCAATTATTCAAGTGAAAACCGTAAGTTGACTGATCTTTTTCTGTTAATTTCCGTGATTTCAGGGATTCGTTCTTTCTCCTCCATCCATTCTGATATACGACGTTGAAGATTGATGGTTCTCCTTGGCCCAAACGCACCTGCAAACTACTATAAAAGGGGGTCAAAGTCGGAGGTTCAAACATCATCCGGAAGCGTAGAAGTCCTCTCGCAGCTCCATTTTTCTTCGTGTTTTCCTTTGCCGTCTGTTGGAGTGAGAGTCTCAGCTGTTGGAATCGACAATCTGATAGGAAGGAGAGAAGATCCACCTTCTCTCCCGATTGGATTCATCCAAGCAAAGCTATTCTTTCATCTCCTTCAGCCGAGGCGGTTGCGACGAGGCTTCCAAGCAACATTTACTGCTTTCTGTCTTTCCTTTTCTAATTTACATCTCTGCTTTGTGTTGTTCTCTTTCTAATAGCTAGAACACTTCATTTCGTTGCTTTCTGTCTTGCTGTTATTTACTTTAAAGCTTTCTTTTGTCCAATCAAACAATCAAGTAATCAAATCTCCATTCTTCATTTCACAGTTTCTTGCCTCTGCATTCTACTGCTTTCCCTTACTGTTTTGTCTTTAAATTCCTTCTAAGCATGTCTGTTTCATCTCGTATTTCTACTTACCCCATATCCATGAGTAGCTAAGTCACTTAGGGGCATGCTAATGACAGAACTATAGGCTAAAAAACGTGAACCAAGTATGTAGGATAGCTCTCGAACCATTGATTGTATGTAAGCTTCATCCCACGGGCAATTTCGATTGGCCATCCATTTTATCCAAAGAACTCCTAACCTCTGGAAGGAGTAAGAGTTCAGAGTCATATTATCATGCTAGTCTTTCACGGTAACCAGGAAACGGCCTAGGAATAGGCGTTCCCCTAGTACAAACTAAACACTTCTGCTTTAACAAGATGCTTAAGACCTTACTTTGAGTTGAGTAAACTAAAGAATCTAATGCATGGAATCGGACGATACATGAGATAGAGTGAGTTTGATGCATAGAGAGTTGATCCAATGCTTGGGAATCGTATTAAAATGCCTATAGGATAGTCGTTAGTAGCCCTTAATTCTCCATTTTACACACTTTCGCTGTTTTTACAATTGCGATAACATTGCGGTGTCCGCAATTCTGCTAAGTTACCATTCTGTTTAGCTGTTTTCTTCTTCGTTTATTAATTCCATCTCTTGTCCGTTGAGTCTAATTTCAACTTGCATTTGTTTATGTTGCATTCCTTTATATGTTCGGTAAGAAGTAGACAATTAAAAACCAATTTGATCCCATCAAATCCACCCCTTCTTTCTTAACTTTACACTTCTCGAGTAACTTACAATAAGTCTCTGTGGGAAAACGAATGAAAAAATACTTATTACTTGCTATAAGATCATGTATGCTTGCATGTTCTGAGTGCTCTCTCTCTCTTATTTCTTATTCTTATTAACACATTGAGCACGCAACACCTAGGCGCCATAAGTCAGCGCCTAGGCGCTGAGCCCTCTGGAAAAATTACAAAATTGGGAATTTCTTGACTTTTAAGGACGGGCTTCAGGACTTTAGATGACGGGCATTTTGCGTCAGGGAAGGGGTGTGCGTGCGGGCGAGGCGAGGCGTGGGCGAGGGCGCGCGCGGGTGACCTACGATGACAGGCGCTGAGGCGGGCGAGCGACGCGCGCGGGCGTCGGCGGTCTGGGCGCGGGCGAGGCGAGGCGGCGCGCGCGGGCGCTCGGACACGGACCGGGCGAGGGCGAGCGACGCGCGCGGGCGCGCGCGCGGACTTTCAATGACGGGCGAGGAGCGCGCGAGGAGCGCGCGCGGGCGTGCGGCGCGGGCGTGGGCGGGCGTGGGCGTCTGGCTCCGATTAGCGCCTGGGCGCTGGGCGCCGGCGCCTGGGCGCTGCCCTCTCGGGTCTAAGCCCAATTTAGGGTCGTTTTGGCTCCCGAGCTCCGTTTGGCCTATCTTCTTGACCCGAACACTTCCCGAAACCTCTTAAATGACCGTTTTAGCCCCGAAAATCATAAATGGACTTCCCGAGCTCTTCGCCACGAAAACACCTAGAAAAAGGCAATTTAACTAAATTAAGCATGGCATTTAGCTAGATTTGAGGCTATAATTATAGCTCTATTTTAGAGCTATCAAAATACCCCCCACCTGTATCTTGCTAGTCCTCGAGCAAGGAAAACTTAGATTTATCTCATAGAAATAAGCATGCATGCTGACGACTCAAATCTCAATACTTGCAAAAACAAGATAATCATGCTAACGGAAAACAATCAAGCATATGCATAAATTGTGAATATTTCAAAATATTAACTCCTATTCCCTACGTGTGTGTGATTAGCGCCTCCTATCCTAGTTTTCATAGACCCGGAACCACCTTAATCAATCCTAATACTCATCTTCCCCCTACTTCTGGCAATGAGAACAGTCTAATGGCTTTTCAATGTCGGAAAGAATAACAAAACAAAAGGCCTAACTATTTTTTTTTTCTTTTCTTTTCTTAAGAGCCTAACACGTCAAGCTTTTAGTTTGCTTCACGTTTTTAAGGACTAGTGCTCACTTCCGTTAGTTGCCCTTTCATGCAGTGGCAACCGTGGGTTACACGATCGCCCCTGGTTACACGGGCAACACAAGAAGGAGGAACACCTCAGAATATATTTCAAACATGCTTTTACTCTCAATGATTTTTTTATAGGCATATAGCTTTGCTAAAACAAATGATTCGTTATAAATTCTAACATATCAAGCCTCCTGTTGCGTGCTCAATGTGTTAAAATAAATAAGCAATAAGAGAGAGAGAGCACTCAGAACATGCAAGCATACATGATCTTATAGCAAGTAGTAAGTATTTTTTCATTCGTTTTCCCACAGAGATTTATTGTGAGCTACTCGTGAAGTGTGTTGTTAAGAAAGAATGGGTGGATTTGAGGAGGTAGAATTGGGTTTAAGTTGTCTAATTTCTAAGGAATATGTAAAGGGTAGCAACATAAACAAGTGCAAATCAAAGTTAAACTCAAATGAAAAGGGAAGAGACTAATAAACGAAGAGGAACTTAGCTCAACAAAATTTTAAACTTATCAGAATTGCGGAAACAGCAATTCTACCGCAATTTTACTAACAGCGAAAGTGTGTAAAATGGAGAAACAAGGGCTACTAACGACTTCTCTATAGGCATTTTCTCACGATTCTCAAGCATTGGATAAACTCACTATGCATCAAACTCACTCAATCTCATGTATCTTCTGATTCCATGCATTAGATTCTTTAGTTTACTCATGTCCAAGTAAGGTCTTAAGCATCTTGTTAAAGCAGAAAGTTTATGGTTTGTACTAGGAAAACGCCTATTCCTAGGTCGTTTTCTAGCTACCTTGAAAGGCTAGCATGAGTGTATGACTCTGAACTCTTACTCCTTCCAGAGGTTAAGAGTTCTTTGGACAAAATGGATGGCCAATCGAAATTGCCCGTGGGATGAAGCTTACATACAATCAATGCTTCGAGAGCTATCCTACATGCTTGGTTCACGTTTTTTAGCCTATAGTATTGTCATTAGCATGCCCCTATGTGACTTAGTTACTCATGGATATAGGCAGAACAAAAATAAGAGATGAAGTAGACATGCTTAGAAGAAATTTAAAGACAAACAGCAAGGGGAAAACAGTAGCAGCAAAGAGAAGAAACTGTGAAATGAAGAATTGTGCTTTGATTTCTTAATTGTTTGAATGAACAAAGGAAAGCTGAAAGTGAATAACGTCAAGACAGAAAACAACGAAATGAAATGAAATAGTCACTAGAAAAGAAACAACAACTAAACAGAGCTGGAAATTAGAAATAAAAGACAGGAAGCAGGTAATTAAGCTTGGACACCTCGTCGCAACCGCCTCGGCTGAAGGATGAGAAAGATCAGCCTTGCTTGGATGAATCCAATCGGGAGAGAAGATCCTTCCTATCAGATTGTCGACTCCAACAGTTAAACTTCGCAGACCAAAAGACGGCAAAGAAAAACAGGAGAAAAGATGGAGCTGCGAGAAGACTTCTACGCTTTCGGATGATGATTGAACCCTCTACTTTGACCCCCTTTTATAGTAATCTGCAGGTGCGTTTGGGTCAAGGAGAACCATCCATCCTCAACGTCGTACTTCAAAATGGATGGAGGAGAAAGAACGAATCCCTGAAATAACGGAAAATAACAGAAAAGGATCAGTCAACTTACGGTTTTCACTTGAAACATTGCGGTTTTAGCAATGTTTCCGCAATGCTGCCGCAATGCACATTTTTCCTTCTTTTAACTTCGGTTTTTAATCCTTTTCTTTCCTTTTGCATACAAGTCCTAATTTAGCTACCTTCTTCTAAATCTCATATATAAGCATAGGTTTAAGCTAAATCCTCTCAAAAACACCTAAGAGTGTACATCTTTCTAAGCTAAATAAGTCCTAAAAAGGTCACTTTTGGAGACGTAACACACCCCCAAACTTAAGGTTTTGCTCGTCCTCGAGCAATCTAAGGACTTGCCTAGGCTGCTGTTTCATCTTCTTTAACCACTTACTGACTCCCCCACATTCCTATCTATAGCAGTGCTGTCCTGTGACATACTTCCAAGTTTAAAACTATCCTCTTATCTAGCTTCTTCTGACTTCGCGTGCCTAATACTCCTACTGTTTGATTAACTCCCTACGACTGATCTACTTGCTTTTATCATATCGTGCATCTATCCCTAAGGTTTCAAATTCTACCTAGCTTTACCCCAGACTCAGTACATGCTTCTAGTTTTTACTTTTGAGCTACCCAGGATTCCTTAGAGTCATGCCAGTCTTAGTATTAACAGTGACAGTAGTACTTTAAGAGAACAACCTAAACCCTGGCATCACTACATTGGACATACATTCATCTCCCTAAACACCCCTACAAGCTACAACTTTGTGCTCAGCTAATTGAGGATCAGAGTTCTTTTTTATTCAGGACATCTAAGCCACAAAGTTGCAACTCCTAGGTATACATTCTTCTTCCCTACTTCTTCCTTTTTTCTTTCTTTCTTACTTAGGTGGAGCCTCTCCTTTGGTTGCCTTTTGATGCAATGCCACTTGTGGGTTACACACTTGGCACTGATTACTCAGCAACCTAAGAGAGACACCCCTCTTTATTCTATTTTTCATTTTTTTTTTCAGCTCATTTTTTTTTGTAAAGGAGAAGAAGAATGCTTATGCTTTAAGGGAGAGAGGAATGTTCCTAGGCCTAGGGTGGCCTCCCCCAAACTTAAACTACTCATTGTCCCCAATGAGTGTCTGAGGTGGCACCCCCCCAAACTTGTCATAGAAGCATCTAGTCTAAGGTAAAACAAAGAGAATCTAAAAGCCCTAGGCATATACAAAACATTCTAAAAGTAAATATCACAGCAGCATAATTTTGAAAAAAACAGGCAGGCAAGGACTTAAAGCTATGCATGCTGAGCACTTTTAAGAGGCTAATTTAAACTATCAAAGGGTGTCCAATGACACTCATCCAACATGCTTTGAGATAAGCTATATAGGGCAGACAAGATAGCAGCAAAAGATAGAATTTAAACAGAACCAGCCTAGCTAAACAGTCAGTCAAAAGCATGCAGTTACTAATAAAAATTGCGGTTTCCGCAATTATTTCGCAATAGATACAGGGCAGATATATCAGTGATCAAGGCCCCTATGCATGCTTTTTCCAGTCATTCAAGCTATACAAAAATGAAACTAAACTAATCTACCTATTCAGCTATCATCAGACTATACTAAACAAATTCAAAAATTAACACTAAAGAACTAAAACAGATCAAAATACTAACTAAAAACAGCATAATTCACATAGTTAAAAAAAAAACAGCAGTTTGATTTTTCTTCTTTTTATTTTAAGGGAACAACAATACTCCCTTGAGTGCCTAGCACTCAGATGTCTTCCTCATCATCATTCCTTCTTGGCCGTAGAGGCGCCCATGGAGTCAGCAGATCCGTGGGGAATTCAGGGAAGATGCAGCCCAATTGGTCTGCCACATCTTTATCCCTTGCCTGCGCATATGTGGCCCATTGAGCCATCTTCTTTTGCAGGTCCATCAGGCACGCCATGGTCAGAGACTGAGCAGCAGCCAGCCCATCCAACTCGAATTCCATGTTTCCCTTCCTTCGCAACCTCAAGGAAGTAGGCAACTCTAGGTAGCCCGTGTAGGCCAGTTGCCTTTCCATTCGCTCTACTGGGACTCCTGCACGTAAGCACAGCTTAGTAATTGTGTTAGGAAAGAAGAGTGGTTCCTTACCCTTTTTGGCGCAGTCAGCAATTGAAGCTGCAATGACCTCGCCCACGTTGATCGTGAGACCTCGCATGATCGCGTAGACCAGCAGCGATCTGCTCTGGTTGATGGTGGTCTCATGGGTCACTGGGGACAGCTTCCTCCTCACGAAGGAAAACCAGACAGCCGCCTTGGCTGTGAGGGTGGCACTCATCAGGGTGTGCCTCCCATTGCGTGATACTGTCCATGATGCCTCTGGCTGGCCAATGATCCGAATGGCCTCCTCCAAGACAGCTTCTGTTGGCTCATCAACAATCCTCGCATAGTCAGTGTGTTTTTGGCCCTTGAGGCCATAGGCTTCGTTGATTTCCTTCGCTGAGAAGTCTACCTCAACCCCTCTGACCACAGATAGGCCATCCTCAGGATTCATCAGATTGGCGTAGAAGTCATACACCATGCTGGAGTAGGCTGGATTGGGTGGTCTGCACAGCTCCTCCCAGCCGTGATTCGTGATCCCTGCGCGCAAGAATTGTGGCAGGTCAGCAGGTGCGTCGAGGAATCCCTTCTCGTGCAGCAGCTCCCTCTTCCTCAGCTCAATGCCTCTCGACTCAGCGTCAGAAGACACGTACCTCACTGATTGAGGCTCATCTTCAGGGTAAAGCTTGGCTTTCCCTTTGTCTTTTGGTTTGGCTGACTCAGCAGCCTCAATCTTGAGCTTCTTCATCGACGGCTCAGCACTCTCCTTCTCTGATGAAGGCGCCCTCTTGGTTTTCTTTTTCTTTGACTTCTTGGACCGTTTGGCCTTGACAACCTTGGCGGCCTTCTTCTTTTTCAACTTCGCCTTGGTTGTCAACTGCTGGAGGCAATCCCCCAGTGTTTCGTCCATCGAGTCATTCTTATTCACAGGGCTCTCAAGGCTGGCTTCCCTCAAAGGAGAGAAGACCTCTTCTTCCTCAGCTTCCCCACTGCCCTGCGTCGATTCTTGATACTCTCCATATGGGAATTCAGGGTCAGGTTGTGGGGAAGTGGGTGATGCTGCAGGGCTCTCTTCTGGTGGGGTGTGTTCAGAACTCTGCGGCGAAGGGGGGAGCTCAGGGCTTCGCGCTGGTGGAGATGGCGAAGAGCTCTGCTTGGCTGACTCTTGTGACCGACGGTCACTTTCTTGACTCTCCACAGAGGGAGTCTTTTGCTTGCTCGTTTCTTCAGCCACCGCCATGCTCCATTTGCGCTTCTTGGGTGTTCCTGCTGGTTCAGAGGGTCCACCAGGTATCTCCGTAACTACCTTCCACTTCTTCTTGCGGATCGGCAGTTTGGGGAGTCTTTCAGTACGTGCAGCCTTAGCGTCTGCCAGGGCAAGAAGTGCTTCCCTCGCAGCAGTTTCAGCATCGTCAGCTGGTAGACGTACTTTTGGGGTACTCCAAATTCAAGTTGTCGAGGCTTGCCAAAATACAATTTATAAACCCGAATACACCGAGCTATTTGTAGCTAAGTGGCAACGGGGTCGATCCACAGGGAAATAAGAAATTCAATCTAACTAAGTCTAATTTGCTAGAAATAAAAGAATGCACAAATTAAAGAATGGTAATTTGGTTTTGGGGGAAGAGAGCTCCTAATTATGCTAACGGAAAATTAACAACGTGCAAAAGTAAACGGTTGTGCTTAACTTCGAGAAATGGAATTGCTCGTTATGGATGTTCGGATCATTGATACGGTTTACGCGTTAGCTAATTCATGCACACAATTCATTTAGTTATTCCTAACTCAAATGACCCAAGGAATTAATTAGAAGCGTGCAATTCTAATTAAACTTAGCCAATAATCTATCCAAGGTAGCGACCCCTAAATTGATTACGTGCTAGTGACGGGAACATTGCGACGGCCTAATCCTAAGACTAAACCGGTTTCTCTCTTGCCTTAAGCCTAACATGAAAACGTTAATTAATTCAGTTAACCAATGTCACTTTGGGCCGAACTAATTAGCCATGCTTAGACCCGTGCTACCTAGCGGTATAGGCAATTATACGTCCCAACCTTTAGCCCTCTATCATGCATAGGAACTAGGGCGTCAACCTAATTTAGCTACACATGCTAGATTGTATGAAGAACAAGCAAGAGAATGCATAATCAAGCTAATGTCTCAACATTTACAAAGGGGAAAAATCTCCCCAAACATCCAAAATTTACAAATCCAAACCCAAAATTAAACACTAACCTCGGTTTAGCCTTCCATGGAGGTTGGATTAATCCAATCCCCCATGGAAGAGCTTGGAATCATGCACAAAGAAGGAGAAGAAGTACAAAAAATGGCGGAAAATGGAGGTAGACCCGAGAGGAGAAGCTTGAGGAAGAAGGAGAATGAAAAAGTGGCTGCAAAAATGAAGGTTTCACGCTTTTTAAGCTCGGAGCGTCGAGACGCTAGGCCAGCGTCTCGACGCTGTGCCCTAAGTTGGCAGGCGCGCGCGCGCGGGGCGGCGTCGAGACGCTTGCGCTCGACGCTTGCTCTCGGGTGGATCTTCAAAATCACGCTTCAGACTTCGGGGCGTCGAGACGCTCGGCCAGCGTCTCGACGCTGTCGGCGTTGAGCGAGCGTTGCGACGCGCGCTCGACGCTGATGCACGTCTATCTTGGGGAATTGTCGGGGCAGCGTCGAGCTAGCGTCGACCTAGCGTCTAGACGCTGGGGCGCACGCAGATCTTCAATGACGGGCGCGCGGGCGAGGCGGACACGGGCGAGGGCGCGCGGACGCGCGCGGACATGGGCGAGGCGGAGCGGGCGAGGGCGCGCGGGCGCGAGGCGAGGCGGCGCGCGCGTGCTGCGTTCGTTGGGCGCCTGGGCGCTGGGCGCCGGCGCTTGGGCGCTGCCCTCTCGGCTCTTAGCCCACTTTTGGGTCGTTTTGGCTCCCGAGCTCCGTTTGGCCTATCGTTTTGACCCGAACACTTCCCGAAACATCTTAAATGACCTTTTTAGCCCCGAAAATCATCAATGGACTTCCCGAGCTCTTCACCATGAAATCACCTATAAGAAAGCATTTTAATCAATATATGTCATGGTTTTAGCTAGAATTAGGGACATTAAGATAGCTCTATTTTGGAGCTATCAAAATACCCCCGACCTAAATCTTGCTAGTCCTCGAGCAAGGTATACTCTAAATAATCTCCAAAGAATCAAATGCATGCTTGGACTCTAATCTCAATGCTTGTGAAACAAGGTACTTGTAGTAAATTCAAAACCATCAAAAGCATGCAAACGTTGAAATCATTTCAAAATTTAAACTCTTATTCCCTTACGTGTGTGTGTTTAGCACCTCTCAACCTAGCTCACGCAAGCCCGGAACAACCTTATACAGTCCTATGACTCGTTTTCCCCCTACTTATGGCGATAAGAACAGTCTAACGGCTTTTAGTGACAGGAATAGCAACAAAACATAAGGCCTAATTTTTATTCTTTTCTTTGAGTACTTTGTACCCATTTTCTTTTCTTTTGAACAACTTTTTTTTTTTATTTTTCTCCAAGAGAGCCTAACACGTCAAACCAAATTTTAGCTTCACGTTTTTAAGGACCATTGCTCACTTCCATTAGTTCCCCTTTCATGCAGTGACAACCGTGGGTTACACGATCGCCCCTGGTTACACGGGCAACACAAGAAGGAGGAGCAACTCTGGAGGTTTTATTTTTCATGCATACTTTTTTTATTTTAGGCAATAGCTTCGCTATACAACAGATGAGTCATTACTAATTCTACACATTAAGCCTCCCTAATGGTACCTTTCGGGGTGACAACAAGGTTTCAGACAAAATAAGATCAGTCTAGACCTACAGAACTGAGGATAAGAGTGTTATGTGCTTAGTGAATGTAGGGAAATAACAGAAAAAATTTTAAAATAGGCTCAAAATGTGCATACATCGTCAAATTTTCGAATCATACAAATACGGAGTGTTCACAAGCAAATCACAGACCGTCCTCATCGGACACATGCATTCAGATTCTAATCTAACAGCCAGAGTACACATATGCTCGACAACTACTAAGAAGTCTCATCTCTATGTATCAACAAACTCCACCCCCCACCTTAAGATATGCATTGTCCCCAATGCATTCATCTATAAAAACAATAAAATTCTAAGGGAACAGAAAACCTCCCCTGAATCTTATGGAGCCGACGGGTGGAGATGTGCACCAACGTCCTCCAATGAGCTCTCGAGTCGTCGACCGTTCCACCTTTTCTCCTAGGAAAACAAGAAAACAAACAACAACTCAAAAGCAAAAGTAAACACAAAAAACAAAGCGATAAACAACGGAAATACAGTTCAAACTCGGGTGCCTCCGAGAAGCGCAAATTTTTAAAGTCGATTGCTCGACTGTATTCACTCTTGACCACTCATCCATAGTCGAACTTGGAAGATGCCCCATCCATCTTCCTAAGCACCTCTTTCCTGCGAAAATCCATGAACAATTCTTTCTCTCGTGCCTTCTGCGCACATACAACATCAATTTTAAATTTTGCAGGTTTAACAAAAGGTTGATCCCATAAAATTGATGCAAAAACATGAGAGAAATTTTCATGCATTCCTAAAGCATAAGGATCAGCAGGAAAGAACGGGTCATTTACTTTGCCCAAAACATCTTCCACCTTTTCCAAGGGGTGCACATAAGAATTATCAACCAATTGCAATGTAGAACCAGATTCATGCAAGTCATTCATTTTAAGCTCATCAAAAACAGCATGCGACTCAACATTAACCGGCGGTTCTAAATCTAACATGGCTTGATTAGTCATTTCATTTCCAAAAGTGCAAGGTAAAATGGAAGGAAGTAGATTAGCAGAGTTCTCAACAATTGTCAAAGCAGAAACAGATGAATCACAAAATTCAGTCAAGGATGGTTCATGCAACTCATGATCATCAAAAAGTTCAGTTAAAAATAATGGGTCATCCCCATCCTCAACAGTCATGCATTCATTATGAGCTACAGATTCAAATGTGTCAACTTGACAAAGGGAGAATACATCATCAACATGCTCTTCTACATCGGGCAAATGCATCTCAACAACCTCTCCGCCATACTCAACAGATAATATGCCCTTATCCACATTAATTTTAGTTTTAGCAGTTTTCATAAAGGGCCTACCTAATAAGATCGAAGCATGCGAAGAGGAATAATTTTCATCCATTTTCAGAACATAAAAGTCAACGGGAAAAATTAATTCATTAACTTGCACTAACACATCTTCAATAATTCCTAAAGGATGCACAGAAGTTCTATCAGCGAGTTGAATAATTGTTCCTGTTTTAGTCATTCCTTTCAGTTTCAGTTTCTGATAAATGGAATACGGCATAACACTAATGGAGGCTCCTAGATCGAGCATTGCTCTTCTAATATGCATACCTCCAATCTTACAAGGGAGAGAGAACATACCTGGATCGCCGCATTTAACCGGTAAGTTCTTTGTGATCACTGCAGAGACATTCTCACTTACCACGACGCGTTCACTCTCCTTTGTCTTCCTCTGGTTGGTGCAAATTTTCCTGAGGAACTTGGCGTACCTCGGAATTTCCTTCAGAGCGTCCAACAGAGGGATGTTGATCTCTACCTTTTTGAATGTGTCCAGGAACTTCTTCTCGTAGTCCTCCTTAGGCGGTCTTGCTAACCTGCTAGGAAAAGGAGCCTTAGGCACATAAACTCTAGTACATGTAGGATCGAAATTTACCCCATGCCACCGTGGTTCGGGATTTTCTGTCTGTGGCTCGACGTGGCCATAATCGACTTCCACCGGCGGGGTACTCGTGGGAAGATGCTTCCCACTTCTCAGAGTGATGGCACTAGCGCTCTCCGCGTTCTGATGCTCGATCACTGTCAACCTCTTACTGACTTGAATCACTGCATCGCTCAAAGTTTGAAACTGCTCCCGAGTTTCCCTGTGTTGTGATTCAAGTATTTCTTCCAACGATCTACCTGAAACAGAAGAACGGGGTTGTGAGTTATTTTTCAAAGCAAGAATAGCACTACTTACTTCAAAAAGTTGAGCCTTGAGCTCGTCCACGTCCCTGATCAGGCGATCTTTCTCCTTGTCTCCATCTCCACTCCGCTCCAAGCTTCTAGCCAAGTTGGAAATCAAAGCTCTAGCTTCATCGGGTGTTTTATCCATGAGACATCCTCCACTTGCGACATCAACCAACTGTCGGTTTGGCGGTAAGAGACCTTCGTAGAAGTTCTGAATGAGTTGTTGTTCAACTACTTGGTGGTTGGGACAATCCTCACACAACCGACCAAATCGCTCCCAACACTCAAGAACGGTCTCTTTTTCTCCTTGCTCAATTCTGTTTATCATTCTTCTAAGGGCGGCAACCTTGGGAGGCGGAAAATACTTCGCATAAAACGCTCCCTGCAGCTCTGCCCAAGAAGTGATGGACCCAGTCGGAAGGTAATGCATCCAATCTCTCGCCTCCTCTTTCAAGGTGAAAGGAAAGGCTCTGAGATGGAGTTGATCTTCGATGATGCCATCGGTCCTAAATGATGAACACACCATCTTGAATGCCTTGAGGTGTCTGACGGGACTCTCATCTGCATTACCACAAAAAGAAGGTAATAAGTTAATCAGACCAGCTTTAAGTTCAAAATTACCTGCAGCTACCGGATACAAGATACTCGATGTGTTCCGGCCTAGCTCAGATGATGCAAGCTCCCTCATGGTTCTTTGATGCTCATAATTACTCCCGACCTCCATCTTGTGCTTCTTATGAATTTTCAAAGGATGACTGCGCTCAAAAACTCAAACAAAACGCGTAAAATAATACAAAAGAATTAAACTGTACAAAAAGAAATAAAGAAAAATTTTAAAACCAACAAACTAAACTTAACTAAACTAAATTAATTAAGTCCCCGGCAACGGCGCCAATTTTGGTAGAGGTACTTTTGGGGTACTCCAAATTCAAGCTGTCGAGGCTTGCCAAAATACAATTTATAAACCCGAATACCGAGCTATTTGTAGCTAAGTGGCAACGGGGTCGATCCACAGGGAAATAAGAAATTCAATCTAACTAAGTCTAATTTGCTAGAAATAAAAGAATGCACAAATTAAAGAATGGTAATTTGGTTTTGGGGGAAGGGAGCTCCTAATTATGCTAACGGAAAATTAACAACGTGCAAAAGTAAACGGTTGTGCTTAACTTCGAGAAATGGAATTGCTCGTTATGGATGTTCGAATCATTGATACGGTTTACGCGTTAGCTAATTCATGCACACAATTCATTTAGTTATTCCTAACTCAAATGACCCAAGGAATTAATTAGAAGCGTGCAATTCTAATTAAACTTAGCCAATAATCTATCCAAGGTAGCGACCCCTAAATTGATTACGTGCTAGTGACGGGAACATTGCGACGGCCTAATCCTAAGACTAAACCGGTTTCTCTCTTGCCTTAAGCCTAACATGAAAACGTTAATTAATTCAGTTAACCAATGTCACTTTGGGCCGAACTAATTAGCCATGCTTAGACCCGTGCTACCTAGCGGTATAGGCAATTATACGTCCCAACCTTTAGCCCTCTATCATGCATAGGAACTAGGGCGTCAACCTAATTTAGCTACACATGCTAGATTGTATGAAGAACAAGCAAGAGAATGCATAATCAAGCTAATGTCTCAACATTTACAAAGGGGAAAAATCTCCCCAAACATCCAAAATTTACAAATCCAAACCCAAAATTAAACACTAACCTCGGTTTAGCCTTCCATGGAGGTTGGATTAATCCAATCCCCCATGGAAGAGCTTGGAATCATGCACAAAGAAAGAGAAGAAGTACAAAAAAATGGCGGAAAATGGAGGTAGACCCGAGAGGAGAAGCTTGAGGAAGAACAAGAATGAAAAAGTGGCTGCAAAAATGAAGGTTTCACGCTTTTTAAGCTCGGAGCGTCGAGACGCTAGGCCAGCGTCTCGACGCTGTGCCCTAAGTTGGCAGGCACGCGCGCGCGGGGCGGCGTCGAGACGCTGCGCGGCATCGAGACGCGCGCGCGGCGTCGAGCGAGCGTCGAGACGCTTGCGCTCGACGCTTGCTCTCGGGTGGATCTTCAAAATCACGCTTCAGACTTCGGGGCGTCGAGACGCTCGGCCAGCGTCTCGACGCTGTCGGCGTTGAGCGAGCGTTGCGACGCGCGCTCGACGCTGATGCACGTCTATCTTGGGGAATTGTCGGGGCAGCGTCGAGCTAGCGTCGACCTAGCGTCTAGACGCTGGGGCGCACGCAGATCTTCAATGACGGGCGCGCGGGCGAGGCGGACACGGGCGAGGGCGCGCGGACGCGCGCGGACATGGGCGAGGCGGAGCGGGCGAGGGCGCGCGGGCGCGAGGCGAGGCGGCGCGCGCGTGCTGCGTTCGTTGGGCGCCTTGGCGCTGGGCGCCGGCGCTTGGGCGCTGCCCTCTCGGCTCTTAGCCCACTTTTGGGTCGTTTTGGCTCCCGAGCTCCGTTTGGCCTATCGTTTTGACCCGAACACTTCCCGAAACATCTTAAATGACCTATTTAGCCCCGAAAATCATCAATGGACTTCCCGAGTTCTTCACCATGAAATCACCTATAAGAAAGCATTTTAATCAATATATGTCATGGTTTTAGCTAGAATTAGGGACATTAAGATAGCTCTATTTTGGAGCTATCATCAGCCCTCTTCTTGGACGCAGATCTTTCAGCTCTCGTTAGCACCATTGTTGAATCGTGGGAATCTGGAAAGAAGAATTGCAGATGAAGAGGGAGAGATATTTCTTGGAGTTCAGATAATGGGGAAATCGTACGGATCAACGCGCATCTAACGGATATAAATAATGATGGAAATCCCAACGGCTCTATTTGTTGGGGATTCTGCAAATCCAGCGCAATTCTAGTGACCGTTGGAGATTTTCTGCGTTTAAATGCCAATCTTTTCTCAACCGTATCTTTGATTTGGCCCAATATCTCCTCGTTCTTTTTCGCTTGATTTCATCTCCTTGATTCCCTCTATCGATCCCCTATTAAAAGAAATAAAATAAACATCAAATACATAATTAAAATCACACAAAAACATACACAAACAGTAACCGGAAAATCGCAAAAAATAAAGTAAGGCATGAGCCTCATATGGACGAGCACAGCAATCACTCGTCCTCTCTCGTTCTCATTTTCATATTTCAGACAAAAGGAAGGCCGAGAGAGTCTTCACATCTCCTTCCTCATAGTAGTGCTTCAATCTTGCACCATTAACCATGAATGGTTGTCCTTGCTGCAGGTTCTTTATCTCGATGGCACCATGAACAAACACATTAGTTATTACAAATGGACCTGACCCTCTAGACTTAAGTTTGCCTGGAAATAACTTCAATCGTGAGTTAAATAATAAGACAAGCTGGCCCTTCTTGAAGTCCTTAATCCTAAGTCTACTGTCGTGCCAAATCTTGGTCTTCTCCTTATACATTTTGGCATTTTCATAAGACATATGCCTGAGCTCATCAAGCTCATGTAATTGCAAAGACCGCAATGTTCCCGCATCAGTCACGCAGTAATTCAACTCTTTTAGGGCCCAAAATGCTTTAATTTCTAACTCGAATGGCAAGTGACATGCTTTACCATACACAAGTCTATAAGGAGACATACCTAGGGGTGTCTTATATGCAGTTCTATATGCCCAAAGTGCATCCTCGAGTTTAAACGCCCAATCTTTTCTATTGGGTTTGACCACTTTTTCTAGTATGTTTTTAATCTCCCTATTTGAAATTTCAGCTTGTCCATTCGAATGTGGGTGATAAGGGGTGGCTACTCTATGTCTAACATTATACTTAGCTAACACTCTCTCCATAGCTTTGTTAATGAAATGTGTCCCCTCATCACTGATTATAGCACGAGGTGTCCCAAATCTAGTAAAAATATGTCTATGCAAGAATCTTATGACTGTTTTGGCATCATTATTTGGACATGCTATGGCCTCTACCCACTTAGATACATAGTCTACTGCTACCAATATGTAAAGGTTACCTGATGATGGGGGAAATGGTCCCATGAAATCGATGCCCCACACATCAAAGAGCTCCAACTCTAAGATGTAAGTGAGAGGCATCTCATCCTTTCGACTGAGGTTACCTGTTCTCTGGCATTCATCACAGCTGTGGGCATAGTTGTGGGCATCCTTGAAGATCGTTGGCCAATAGTAGCCACTCTGGAACACCTTTGCAGCTGTCCTTTGGCCACCAAAATGCCCACCATAGGGTGCTGTATGGCAGTGCTGCAGCACAGACTTCGCCTCAGCAGCTGACACACACTTCCTGAGCAGACCATCAGCACATGTCTTGTAAAGTGTGGGATCATCCCATATGAATTTCCTTGCTTCATGAAGGAACCTCTTCTTCTCTTGTCCTCCCTTGAAAGTTGGTAGTACCTGTGATGCAAGGAAGTTAGCAATGTCAGCAAACCAAGGTTCCTCATCGTTATCACGATGAGTCAATACAAAGACATGTTCATCAATAAAAGCATCAGAAATTGCGGTTTCCGCAATTTTTTCGCAATTATGCTGCAATCTAGAAAGATGATCCGCAACCACATTTTCACATCCTTTCTTATCTCTAATGTCCAGATCAAACTCTTGCAGCAGCAAAACCCATCTAATCAACCTAGGCTTGGCATCAGCCTTCCTCATAAGGTACTTTAAAGCAGAATGGTCAGTGTACACAATTGTTCTAGTGCCTACAATGTAATTCCTAAACTTCTCACAAGCAAACACTACAGCTAGCATCTCCTTCTCAGTAGTTGTGTAATTACATTGTGCCTCATTAAGTGTCTTACTAGCATAGTATACAGGGTGTGTTAACTTGTTAATCTTTTGTCCTAACATAACCCCTACAGCATAGTCACTAGCATCACATAACATCTCAAAGGGGAGATCCCAATTAGGCCCTACTATAATAGGTGCTGTGACTAGTGCTTCCTTAAGGGTTTTCCAAGCTAGGAAACATTCTTTAGAGAAAATGAATGGTTTGTTTAGGTCTAGAAGCTCACATAAAGGCTTGGAGATCTTAGAAAAGTCCTTAATGAACCTTCTATAGAAGCCAGCATGCCCTAAGAAACTTCTAATGGCTTTTACATTTTGAGGTTCTACCAATTTCTCTATTATTTCAATTTTTGCCCTATCGACCTCTACACCTGCCCTAGACACTCTATGACCTAAGACAATCCCTTCATCCACCATGAAGTGGCACTTCTCCCAATTTAAGACTAGGTTGGTCTCCTCACACCTAGCCAGGACTTGTCCTAAATTCTCCAGACAGTTTGTAAATGAATCCCCAAAGACTGAGAAATCATCCATGAATATCTCTATCATGGACTCATCCAAATCAGAGAAGATTGCCAACATGCACCTTTGGAAAGTTGCCGGTGCATTGCATAAGCCAAAAGGCATTCTGCGAAAGGCAAAAGTTCCAAAAGGGCAAGTGAAGGTAGTCTTCTCTTGGTCCTTAGGGTCTATAGTGATCTGGTTATATCCTGAATAACCGTCTAAGAAGCAGTAGTAGGCCCTACCAGCTATCCTATCTAACATCTGGTCAATGAATGGTAGAGGGAAGTGGTCTTTTTTGGTTTCCTTATTTAATTTCCTATAATCCATGCAAACCCTCCATCCTGTGATAGTCCTAGTTGGAATCAGTTCATTGTTCTCATTGACTACCACAGTCATCCCCCCCTTCTTAGGTACACATTGTATAGGGCTCACCCACTGGCTACTAACTATGGGGAAGATCACACCAGCATCTAACCATTTTATTATTTCCTTTTTAACTACCTCTTTCATAGAGGGGTTCAGCCTACGTTGGTGATCTACACGGGGTGTGTGTTCTTCCTCTAGTATAATCTTATGCATGCAATAGGAAGGGCTAATGCCTCTAATGTCAGCAATAGTCCATGCAATAGCCTTCCTATGTTGCTTAAGTAATAAAATCAGTTCAACCTCATGCTTTTCACTTAATTTAGAAGAAATAATCATAGGCAAAGTATCATTACTTCCTAGATATGCATACTTGAGGTGAGTGGGTAGAGGTTTCAATTCTAAGACAGGTGGATGCTCAATGGATGGTTTTAAAGGATTTATGGATCTGTTAGTCAGGTCATTATTCATACATACATGCTGTGTTTTGTCTACAGGTATATCCATTATTTCAGAAACATTCAAGTCAGTTAAATCTAATTGTACATATTCATTAGCATGCTTAGTCAATAATACATGCTCCAGCTGTTCTTCCATTAGTGAGTCTACAATGTCCATGCTAGCACAAGATTCAGAGTCAGAGGGGTACCTTAAGGCTTTATATACACTAAATTTCACCTCTTCATCATGAACCCTCATCGTGAGCTCACCTTTTTGGACATCTATAAGGGCCCTACCTGTGGCGAGAAAAGGTCTGCCTAATAGGATGGGGACCTCCTTGTCTGCTTCATAATCCAGGATAATGAAATCTGCAAGGAAAATAAACTTGTCAACCTTTACAAGAATATCCTCAATCTTACCCTCAGGGTAGGCTATGGATCTGTCTGCTAGTTGTAAAGTGACAGTGGTTGGACGTGCTTCTCCTATTCCTAGCTGGCGGAATAGTGATAGGGGCATGAGGTTTATGCTGGCTCCCAGGTCACAAAGAGCTCTGCCCACGTGCTTGCCTCCTAGCTCTACAGGTAAGGTGAAGGAACCAGGATCCTTCTCCTTCTTGGGTAGCTTGTTCTGGAGTATGGCACTGCACTCCTCAGTGAGATTTACTGTTTCAAACTCACCAATTATTCTCTTGTTAGTAATAATATCCTTCAAAAACTTTACATAAGAGGGCATAGCCTGTAAAACTTCTACAAAAGGAATATTAACATGCACTTGCTTAAGAATTTCTAGAAATTTATTAAAGTGCACTTCCTGTTCTTGTTTTTTCTTTAGCCTTCTAGGAAATGGAGGTGGTGGCACATATGCAGGCACTTCAGGTCGCCTTAGGATAAGGGGAGGCCTTGGAATTTCTTCTATCTCTTCTATGATTGGCTCCAGCCTTGGTCCTGATGTGCTTGGTGATGGTTGACCTTGGTTTGGCAGAGACTCCAGTGGAGCACTAGACTCAGTGTTCTGTACTCTCTTTGGTGTTTCTTTTGTGTTGCTCACCAATGGTCTACCACTTCTAAGTTCAATTGCTTGAACTTGCTCTTAACCATCTCTCCTTGGTACCTCAGTGTCAGCTGGTAGTCTACCTTGGGGCCTACTTTTGAGTTCATTGGCTAGTTGCCCTGTTTGGTTCTCTAGGCTTCTAAGAGTAGCTTGCTGGCTCTGTAGAGTGGCATCATTCTTGGCTATGTCTTCCTTGAGTAAGTTTTCTACAGAAGACCCTACAGGTTGGTTGTATGGTTTTTGATACATGGATTGGTTATGTTGGGGAGTGAAACCAGGTGTTCCACTCGGTATTGGTTGGTTAGGAGCTTGGTTAGCATTTTGTTGGCCACCCCATGACAGGTTTGGGTGGTTCCTCCAACAAGGGTTGTAAGTATTAGAATAGGGGTTGTTCCTAGGCTGCTGCTGGCTTCCAACATAGCAGACTGAGGCTGGATTCCCAGGGCAGTATTCATACAGGTGCCCTTCCCCACAGAATCAACAGATAAGTGTCTCACCTTGACTTGGCTGGGTGCCCATTGACATGGCTGTGGCGGTGTTGACACTAGTTTGGAGATTGGCTTGAGCCATTTGCTTGACTAGGTTGGTCAGGGCGCTTATTTGGCTACTCATGGCATTGAGTGCGTCCTTGTCTTGAGCTCTAGTTGGCTCAACTGGATCATCTGACCACCTACAGTGAGATGCTGAGATCTTCTCCAAGATCTCATAGGCTTCATTATAACTCTTGGACAGCATGGAACCACCAGCAGATGAATTTAAGACTTGTCTAGTGCTGGGGTTGCATCCTTTGAAAAAGACCTCTATTTGGATACACCATGGGATGCCATGATGTGGACATTTGAGAAGAAGGTCTTTGAACCTTTTCCAAGCTTCGTGAAGAGACTCAGTTTCAGCTTGTTTGAACTTGATTATGTCATCACGAAAGGTAGAATTCCTATCAGGTGGGAAGTATTTGACTAGGAATTTTTCTGCCAAGTCTGTCCAATTGAGGACTGATCCAGAGGGTAATGAGTTTAACCACGTCTTTGCCTTGTCCCTCAAAGAGTAAGGGAAGAGGTAGAGCCTCAAGGCTTCTTGGGAAACTCCAGGGATGATGAATGTATCACTCACTCCTAGGAAGTTTCTAAGATGGTTGTGGGGATCCTCATTTTCCACTCCAAAGAATTGTCCCACAGTGGACAACATTTGGAACATCACTGGCTTTAACTCGAATGAGTTGGCAGTGATTTCAGGGCGGATTATGCTGGGGTTCAGCTCCCCAGGCATAGGTACTAGGTAGGAAAGAATGGCACTATCCTTATCATTCGCTATTTCGATGGGATTGCGAGTGGTAGGTACCGGATTTGGGACTGGTCTGTCCATTTCTTTTTGATCGAATTGCGGAGGAATTGTTGTTTCCGCAATTATTGGAGGTATAGAGGATTGGTTAAAGAGACGTTTTTTGGCTCTATTTCTAGCCTTAAATAATCTCTCAGGCTCAGGGTTGAACTCTAGATCACTACTTGAAGGCTCATTCATAAACCAACCCAAACAGTACCTACAAAAGAAATGAGAATAGATCAGCCTCAATAGACAATAAACTTGGTGTTTCAAACTTAACAAACTTCGTTTTCACTTAAATAAATCCCCGGCAGCGGCGCCAAAAACTTGTTGCGTGCTCAATGTGTTAAAATAAATAAGCAATAAGAGAGAGAGAGCACTCAGAACATGCAAGCATACATTATCTTATAGCAAGTAGTAAGTATTTTTTCATTCGTTTTCCCACAGAGATTTATTGTGAGCTACTCGTGAAGTGTGTTGTTAAGAAAGAATGGGTGGATTTGAGGAGGTAGAATTGGGTTTAAGTTGTCTAATTTCTAAGGAATATGTAAAGGGTAGCAACATAAATAAGTGCAAATCAAAGTTAAACTCAAATGAAAAGGGAAGAGACTAATAAACGAAGAGGAACTTAGCTCAACAGAATTTTAAACTTAGCAGAATTGCGGAAACAGCAATTCTACCGCAATTTTACTAACAGCGAAAGTGTGTAAAATGGAGAAACAAGGGCTACTAACGACTCCTCTATAGGCATTTTCTCACGATTCTCAAGCATTGGATCAACTCACTATGCATCAAACTCACTCAATCTCATGTATCTTCCGATTCCATGCATTAGATTCTTTAGTTTACTCATGTCCAAGTAAGGTCTTAAGCATCTTGTTAAAGCAGAAAGTTTATGGTTTGTACTAGGAAAACGCCTATTCCTAGGTCGTTTTCTGGCTACCTTGAAAGACTAGCATGAGTGTATGACTCTGAACTCTTACTCCTTCCAGAGGTTAGGAGTTCTTTGGACAAAATGGATGGCCAATCGAAATTGCCCGTGGGATGAAGCTTACATACAATCAATGCTTCGAGAGCTATCCTACATGCTTGGTTCACGTTTTTTAGCCTATAGTATTGTCATTAGCATGCCCCTATGTGACTTAGTTACTCATGGATATAGGCAGAACAGAAATAAGAGATGAAGTAGACATGCTTAGAAGAAATTTAAAGACAAACAGCAAGGGAAAAACAGTAGCAGCAAAGAGAAGAAACTGTGAAATGAAGAATTGTGCTTTGATTTCTTAATTGTTTGAATGAACAAAGGAAAGCTTAAAGTGAATAACGTCAAGACAGAAAACAACGAAATGAAATGAAATAGTCACTAGAAAAGAAACAACAACTAAACAGAGCTGGAAATTAGAAATAAAAGACAGGAAGCAGGTAATTAAGCTTGGACGCCTCGTCGCAACCGCCTCGGCTGAAGGATGAGAAAGATCAGCCTTGCTTGGATGAATCCAATCGGGAGAGAAGATGAATCTTCTCTCCTTCCTATCAGATTGTCGACTCCAACAGCTAAACTTCGCAAACCAACAGACGGCAAAGAAAAACAGGAGAAAAGATGGAGCTGCGAGAAGACTTCTACGCTTTCGGATGATGATTGAACCCTCTACTTTGACCCCCTTTTATAGTAATCTGCAGGTGCGTTTGGGTCAAGGAGAACCATCCATCCTCAACGTCGTACTTCAAAATGGATGGAGGAGAAAGAACGAATCCCTGAAATAACGGAAAATAACAGAAAATGATCAGTCAACTTACGGTTTTCACTTGAAACATTGCGGTTTTAGCAATGTTTCCGCAATGCTGCCGCAATGCACATTTTTCCTTCTTTTAACTTCGGTTTTTAATCCTTTTCTTTCCTTTTGCATACAAGTCCTAATTTAGCTACCTTCTTCTAAATCTCATATATAAGCATAGGTTTAAGCTAAATCCTCTCAAAAACACCTAAGAGTGTACATCTTTCTAAGCTAAATAAGTCCTAAAAAGGTCACTTTTGGAGACGTAACACCTCCCTAAAGGTACCTTTCGGGGTGACAACGAGTTTTCAGACCAAATAAAATTATTCTAAGCCTACAGAACTAAGAGTAAGAGGTCTACGTGCTCAGTGAATGTAGGGAAATAATCGAAAAAATTTTAAAATATGCTCAAACTATGCATACATTCTCATGGCTTTCTCGCAATGCACAACTATGGAGTATTTGCAAACAAATCACAGAAAGTCCTCATCGGACAACATGCATTCAGATTCCTAAACATCTCAAAATCAGAGTATGACATGCTCAAGAACTACAACGAAGTCCAACTATACATTCTACCCCCCACCTATAAGATTGCATTGTCCTCAATGCATCTAATCCCACAGATAAACAATGATAACGACAAAAATTAAAGGGAACAGAAACCTCCCCTGAATTTTTGCGGGATCGGTGAGTAGGGATGCGCAACCTCGTCTCCAAAACAGATCCAAAATGCAAATCATCTTTTGCTTATTACCTAAGAAAACAAGAAAAAGCTAAGCTAGGAAAACAAAAACTAAAAGTAAAGACATAAATGGAAATACTCATGGGTTGCCTCCCAAGAAGCGCAAATTTTTAACGCCGTTATGCTCGACGTGTCTTCCACTCTGTCAGGGTACGTAAAAATTCTCGTACTTCTTTGGCCCCTTCTTCCTTGAATCAACAAAACATGCTAAGAGAAGCAAGCTCTTCGACTTTTGGAGGCAGCCGGACAGAGTTGTTATTTTTTTGGTATTTTCAATATATGGGAAAAATAAAGACTCTACAGACTCAAACAAAATAAAAGAAGACTCAACTGACTCAACAAAAATAAAAGACTCGACCAAAGAAGGGATCACATCAAAATTCTCAAGGCAACCAACATCAACAGAAGCACAGATGGAAGGGGGCATGCAAGATAAATCTTCTATAATACATGTATTATCACAAGATAAAGCAGAAGGAGATAAATTTTCTAGAGGCACAATTGCCACATCCTCATCCATCACAACAACATTTTTAGCACAAGTTGGTTCTACAGCATCCATGAAAAGACTTCCTAAAATATTCTCATTAACAGACAAATGCTCGAGCTCACTAGTGCATGAATCCTCAAATAAATTTTCAATACAAAATTCATGCTCTAAGTCAAAATCTACAGGTGGAGATATACTTACCTTGTAAAATTCTCTGAGATCTTCTTCATCACTGGGGGATGCGAAAAATTCTTCCTGAGTATACCACCTC
>CM051530.1:37346037-37366037 GCA_028017165.1 Herpetospermum pedunculosum
TCATTTAGGGGCATGCTAATGACAGAACTATAGGCTAAAAAACGTGAGTCAAGTAGGTAGATTAACACTCGAACATTGATTGTATGTAAGCTTCATCCCACGGGCAATTTCGATTGGCCATCCATTTTGTCCAAAGAACTCCTAACCTCTGGAAGGAGTAAGAGTTCAGAGTCATATAATCATGCTAGCCTTTCATGGTAATCAGGAAACGGCCTAGGAATAGGCGTTTCCCTAGTACAAACTGCACACTCCTGCTTTAACAAGATGCTTAAGACCTTACTTTGAAGTCGAGTAAACTTGAGTCTCTCATGCATGGAATCGGACGATACTTGAGATAGAGTGAGTTTGATGTATAGAGAGTTGATCCAAAGCTTGATAATCGTAATAAAATGCCTATAGGATAGTCATTAGTAGCCCTTAATCCCCCATTTTAATCAGATTCGCTGCTAATTAATTGCGGAAACATTGCGATCCTCGCAATTCTGCCTTTTTATCATTCTGTTTAGCTGTTTTCTTCCTCGATTATTAATTCCATCTCTTGTCCTTTAGGTCTAGTTTTAACTTTAATTTGTTTATGTTATATCCCTCTACACATTCAGCAAAAAAATAGTTAATTAAAAACCAATTTTAACCCATCAAATTCATCCCATCTTTCTTAACATTCACACTTCGCGAATAGCTAAAAACAAGTCTCTGTGGAAAAAAACGAATTAAATATACTCACTACTTGCTGTAAGACCATGTATGCTTGCATGTTCTAAGTGCTCTCTCTACCCTTTTGCATATTTATCTTTACACATTGAGCACGCAACAAGTTTTTGGCGCCGCTGCCGGGGACTTATTTTAAGTAAAAACGAAGTTGTTAAGTTTGAAAATCAAGTTTATCATTGAGTGAAACTAATCTGTTTCATTTCTTTTGCAGGTGCCATTAAGGTAGTTTATGAGTGAGCGTTCACATAGTAATTTAGAGTTCGATCCTGAACCTGAAAGATCACTTCGAGCTAGGAATAAGGCAAAGAAACGTCTCTTTAAACAACCTCCTATACCTCAACCCACACCTGAAACTAAAGAAATGGGCGATTTAGTTCCAAATCCGGCACAAGCCATTCGCAACCCCATCGAAATAGCGAATGACAAGAATAGTGCCATTCTGTCATATCTAGTACCTATGCCTGGGGAGCTGAACCCCAGCATAATCCGTCCTGAAATCACTGCCCACTCATTCGAGTTAAAGCCAGTGATGTTCCAAATGTTGTCCACTGTGGGACAATTCTTTGGAATAGAAAATGAGGACCCCCATAATCACCTTAGGAACTTCCTAGGAGTTAGTGACACCTTCCTAATCCCTGGAGTCTCCCAAGAAGCCCTGAGGCTATATCTTTTCCCTTACTCTTTGAGGGACAAAGCCAAAACATGGTTAAATTCATTGCCCTCAGGATCTGTCCGCAATTGGACAGATCTAGCAGAAAAATTCCTAGTCAAATACTTCCCACCTGATAGGAATTCAACCTTCCGTGATGATATCATAAAGTTTAAACAAGCTGATAATGAGTCTCTTCACGAAGCTTGGACTAGATTCAAAGACCTTCTCATTAAATGTCCACACCATGGCATTCCATGGTGTATCCAAATAGAAGTTTTCTTTAAAGGATGCAACCCCAGCACCAGACAAGTCTTAAATTCATCTGCTGGAGGTTCCATGTTGTCCAAGAGTTACAACGAAGCTTATGAGATCTTGGAGAAGATCTCAGCATCTCACTGTAGATGGTCAGACGATCCAGTAGAGCCAACTAGGGCTCAAGACAAGGATGCTCTAAGCGCCATGAGCACCCAAATAAATGCCCTGACCAACTTAGTCAAGCAAATGGCTCAGGCCAATCTCCAAACCAGTGCCAATACCGCCACAGCCATGTCAATGGGCACTCAACCAAATCAAGGCGAGGCACCTATCTGTGGATTCTGTGGGGAAGGGCACCCTTATGAATATTGCCCTGGGAATCCATCCTCAGTCTGCTATGTAGGAAGTCAGCAGCAGCCTAGGAATAACCCCTACTCACAAACTTACAATCCTGGTTGGAGAAACCACCCTAACCTGTCATGGGGTGGCCAACAAAACATTAACCAAAATCCCAACCAACCAAGGCCGAGTGGAACACCTGGTTTCACTCCCCAACATAACCAGTCAATGTACCAAAAACCTTACAATCAACCTGTAGGATCTTCTGTAGAAAACCTACTCAAGGAATATATAGCTAAGAATGATGCTACTCTTCAGAGCCAGCAAGCTACTCTTAGGAGCCTGGAAAACCAAATAGGCCAATTAGCCAATGAACTTAAAAGTAGGCCCCAAGGTAGACTACCTGCTGATACCGAGGTACCAAGGAGAGATGGCAAAGAACAAGTTCAAGCCATTGAACTTAGGAGTGGAAGACCATTGGTGAACATTACAAAGGACACACCAAAGAGAGTAGAGAACACTGAGTCTAGTGCTCCACTGGAGTCTCTGCCAAGCCAAGGTCCACCACCAACTAGCACATCAGGAGCCAGGCTGGAGCCAATCAGTGAGGAGGTAGAAGAAATTCCAAGACCTCCACCTATCCTAAGGCGTCCTGACGTGCCTGCATATGTGCCACCACCTCCATATCCTCGAAGGCTGAAGAAGAAGCAGGAACAGGAAGTTCATTTTAATAAATTCTTAGAAATACTTAAGCAAGTGCATGTGAATATTCCTTTTGTAGAAGTTTTACAGTCTATGCCTTCATATGTTAAGTTTTTGAAGGACATTATTACTAACAAAAGAATAATTGGTGAGTTTGAAACAGTAAACCTCACCGAGGAGTGCAGTGCCATCCTCCAAAACAAGCTGCCCAAGAAGGAGAAGGATCCTGGTTCCTTCACCCTACCTGTAGAACTTGGAGGCAAGCACGTGGGCAGAGCGCTTTGTGACCTGGGCGCCAGCATAAATCTCATGCCCCTATCCCTATTCCGCCAGTTGGGAATGGGAGAAGCACGTCCAACCACAGTCACTTTACAACTAGCAGACAGATCCATCGCATATCCAGAAGGTAAGATTGAGGATATTCTAGTTAAAGTTGACAAGTTTATTTTCCTTGCAGATTTCATTGTCCTGGACTATGAGGCAGACAAGGAGGTTCCCATCCTGCTAGGTAGACCATTTCTAGCCACAGGTAGGGCACTAATAGACGTGCAAAAAGGTGAGTTAACTATGAGGGTTCATGATGAAGAGGTAAAATTTAGTGTTTACAAAGCTTTAAGGTATCCCTCTGATTCTGAGTCTTGTGCTAGCATTGATGTTGTTGACACACTAATGGAAGAACAATTAGAGCATGTATTATTAACCAAGCATGCTAACGAATATGTAGGATTAGATGTAGATGATCTGAATGTATCTGACATAATGAATATGCCTGTAGATAGACCTCAGCATGTATGTATGACTATAGATTTAACTGATAGAACTGTAAATCCGTTAAAGCCCTCCATTGAGCATCCACCTGTTTTAGAACTGAAACCACTACCAACTCACCTCAAATATGCATATCTAGGAGATAATGATACGCTGCCTGTAATTATTTCTTCTAAGCTTAGTGAACAGCATGAGGTTGATTTAATTTTACTGCTTAAGCAACATAGGAAGGCTATAGCATGGACTATTGCTGATATTCGAGGCATTAGCCCGTCTTATTGTATGCACAAAATTATTCTAGAGGAAGAGCACACACCTAGGGTAGATCACCAGCGCAGGTTAAACCCCTCTATGAAAGAGGTAGCGAAGAAAGAAATAATAAAGTGGTTAGATGCAGGAGTAATTTTCCCCATAGCTAGTAGCCAGTGGGTTAGCCCCATCCAATGTGTACCTAAAAAGGGGGGAATAACTGTGGTAGTCAATGAGAACAACGAACTGATTCCAACTAGGACTGTCACAGGGTGGAGGGTATGTATGGATTACAGAAAACTGAATAAAGAAACTAAAAAAGACCATTTCCCCCTACCATTTATTGACCAGATGCTAGACAGAATAGCTGGTAGAGCCTACTATTGTTTTTTAGATGGGTACTCTGGCTATAATCAAATCACTATAGACCCTAAGGATCAAGAGAAGACTACCTTCACTTGCCCTTTTGGAACGTTTGCCTTCCGCAGAATGCCTTTTGGCTTATGCAATGCACCGGCAACTTTCCAAAGGTGCATGATGGCAATCTTCTCTGAGTTGGATGAGTCCATAATAGAAATATTCATGGATGACTTCTCAGTCTTTGGGGACTCATTTAAAACCTGTCTAGAGAACCTAGGACAAGTCCTGGCTAGGTGTGAGGAGACCAACCTAGTCCTAAATTGGGAAAAATGCCATTTTATGGTAGATGAAGGGATTGTCTTAGGACATAGAGTGTCAAGGGCAGGTGTAGAAGTGGATAGGGCAAAAATAGAGGTCATAGAGAAGTTGGAAGAGCCCCAGAATGTCAAAGCTATTAGGAGTTTCTTAGGGCATGCTGGCTTCTATAGAAGGTTCATCAAGGACTTCTCTAAGATAGCCAAGCCTCTATGTGAGCTTCTAGAGCTAGGTAGGCCATTCATCTTTTCTAAAGAATGTGTAGTAGCTTGGAAAGCCCTTAAGGAAGCATTGGTCACAGCACCAATCATAGTAGGCCCAAATTGGGATCTCCCATTTGAGATGCTATGTGATGCTAGTGACTATGCTGTAGGAGTCATGTTAGGACAGAAGATTGACAAGCTCACACATCCTGTCTATTATGCTAGTAAGACCTTGAATGAGGCTCAATGTAACTATACAACTACAGAGAAGGAGATGCTTGCTGTAGTTTTTGCTTGTGAAAAATTTAGAAACTATATTGTAGGAACTAGGACCATTGTATATACTGACCATTCTGCTTTAAAATATCTGATGAGGAAGGCTGATGCTAAGCCTAGATTGATTAGATGGGTGTTATTGCTGCAGGAATTCGATTTGGACATTCGGGACAAGAAGGGATGTGAAAACGTGGTTGCAGATCACCTATCTCGATTGCAGCACAATTGCGAAACAATTGCGGACCCCGCAATTTCTGATGCTTTTATAGATGAACATATCTTTGCTTTGACTCATCGTGATAACGATGAGGAACCTTGGTTCGCTGACATTGCTAACTTCCGTGCAGCACAGGTATTACCAGTGTTCAAGGGAGGACAAGAGAAGAAGAGGTTCCTCCATGAAGCAAGGAAGTTCATCTGGGATGACCCCATACTTTACAGGACCTGTGCTGATGGGTTGTTGAGGAAGTGTGTTACAGCTGCTGAAGCGAAGTCTGTGCTGCAGCACTGTCACTCATCTCCTTACGGTGGGCACTTTGGTGGTCAAAGAACAGCTGCTAAGGTATTTCAGAGTGGCTACTACTGGCCAACAATCTTCAAGGACGCCCACAATTATGCCCACAACTGTGACGAATGCCAAAGGACAGGTAACCTCAGTCGTAAGGATGAGATGCCTCTCACCTACATCTTAGAGTTGGAGCTCTTTGATGTGTGGGGCATTGATTTCATGGGACCATTCCCTCCATCATCAGGTAACCTGTACATTTTAGTAGCAGTAGACTACGTGTCAAAGTGGGTAGAAGCTAAGGCATGTCCTAATAATGATGCTAAAACAGTCACTAACTTCTTGCATAGACACATTTTCACTAGATTTGGGACTCCTCGTGCTATCATTAGTGATGAGGGGTCACATTTCATTAATAAGGCTATGGAGAAATTATTGGCTAAATATAACATTAGACATAGGGTAGCTACTCCCTACCACCCACACTCAAATGGCCAAGCTGAGATTTCCAATAGGGAGATAAAGAACATCCTAGAAAAGGTAGTCAAACCTAATAGGAAAGACTGGTCTTTCAAGCTTGAGGATGCACTTTGGGCTTACAGAACAGCATATAAGACACCTCTAGGAATGTCTCCCTATAGGTTGGTGTATGGCAAGGCTTGCCACTTGCCACTTGAGTTGGAAAACAAGGCATTTTGGGCCATGAAAGAATTAAATTTTTGTGTGAAGGATGCAGGGACATTAAGATCTTTACAGCTACATGAACTTGATGAGCTTAGGCACATGGCCTATGAGAATGCCAAGATGTACAAAGAAAAGACAAAAATATGGCATGACAGTAGACTCAGGATCAAAGACTTTAAAAAGGGCCAACTTGTATTATTATTTAACTCACGGTTAAAGCTATTTCCAGGCAAATTAAAGTCTAGATGGTCAGGTCCATTTATTATTACTAATGTCTTTGTTCATGGTGCCATAGAGATTAAAAACTTGCAGCAAGGACAGCCATTTATGGTCAATGGTGCTAGGTTGAAGCACTACTATGAGGAGGGGGATGTGAAGACTCTCTCGGCCTTCCTCCTACATGAAGCATGAAGTTAGAAACGAGAGAGAACGAGTGGTTACTGTGCTCGTTTAGTCAAGGCCAATGCCTTAGTTTATTTTTCTGTTTTTTCGATGATCGTTTGTATGTTTTGTGAGGTATTTTTAATTGCGTAGTTAATGTTTGTTTTATTTGTTTTTGTAGGGAATCGAAAGAGGGGATCAAGGGGAGTAAATCCCACTTTAAAAATCAAGAAACGGTTGAGCCAAATGAAAGATACGGGCGATCAAAGTTTGGATTTGTTATGAAATATTGTCCCTAGAATTGCGCAAAAATTGCTGGATCCGCAAAAAGAGCCGTTGGGATTATTTTTCCGTTGCTTTTATAGCCGTTAGAAGGCGCCCGATTGATACGATCCTCTCATTCTTTGCTCTCCAAGATTTCTGCGATTCTCTCCACCTTTGATCTCTCTCTCCAAACCTCCAAGATTCGACAATGGTTTCCACTAGGGCTGGGAGATCCGCCGCCAAGAAGAAGGCCGACGACGCAGCTGAAGCGGCTGCAAGGGAAGCGCTTCTCGCCCTTGCTGATGAGGGTGCTGTACGCACTGGCCGTCTCTCCAAGCTTCCTGTTCGTAGGAAGAAGTGGAGGGTGGTCACTGAGATCCCTGCTGGGCCATCTGAGCCAGTGGGCACGCCAAAGAAGCGCCGGTGGACTGTCAAGACTGCCGCCGAACGAACCATCGCCAAGACTCCCTCTGTGGAGAGTCAAGAACCTGATCGTGCATCTCACGAGTCAGCAAAGGAAGGTTCGTCACCGTCTGTGTCACCTGTGCGCAGCCCTCTCCCATCTGAACCGGTGCAAAGCACAGAATCTTCACCACCTGCGCAGCGCGCCGAGTCATCTCCATCGCTTCAGAGTTCTGAGCTACCACCTGCGGCTGTGCAGAGTCCTGAACTGCCGTCTTCGCCATGGAGTTCTGCACATACACCATCAGCAGAGCACAACTCTCCACGGCCTGATCCTGAATTCCCTTATGGGGATTATCAGGAGTCCACGCAAGGCAGTGGAGATGCTGGCGAAGAAGAAGTCTTCTCTCCCATGAGAGAAGACAGCCCTGATGAGCCTGCACAGCAGGATGATTCCATGGAGGAGACGTTGGGGGCCTGCCTACAACAGATCCACATTAAGAGGGAGAAGAAGGAGGCCAAGAAGAAGGCCAAGAAAGCCAAGAAACTGAAGAAGAAGAAGGCCAAGCGAGTGCCTTCAGCAGACAAAGACAGTACTGAGCCTTCGCTCAAACGCCTCAAGGTGGAGGCTGCTGAATCTTCCAAGCCAGCCGATAAGGGGAAGGCTAAACTCTACCCTGAAGACGAACCTCCGTCAGTGAGGTATGTCTCGTCTGATGCTGAATCCAGGGGCGTGGAGCTGCGGAAAAGGGACCTGTTGCACGAGAAGGGGTTCCTTGATCGACTTGCTGACCTGCCGCAGTTCTTGCGCGCAGGGGTGATCAACCATGGCTGGGAGGAATTCTGCCGACCTCCCAATCCAGCATACACGAGCATGGTGTATGACTTTTATGCTAACGTGCTCAGCCCTGCGGATGGCCTATCTGTGGTCAGAGGGGTGGAGGTTGATTTCTCAGCCAAAGCCATTAATGAAGCATTTGGTCTAAGGGGTCAGCCTCACACAGATTATGCACGGATAGTTGATGAGCCGACCGAGGCTGTGCTGGAAGAAGCCATCCGCACCATTGGCCAGCCTGAGGCCTCCTGGACAGTCTCACGCAATGGGCGGCACACGCTCATGAGTGCCAACCTCACGGCTAAGGCAGCTGTGTGGTTTTCATTCGTAAGAAGAAGACTCTCCCCAGTGACTCATGAGACTACAATTAACCAGAGCCGTTCGCTGCTGGTTTATGCTATAATGAGAGGTCTCACGATCAACGTGGGAGAAGTCATCACTGCTGCCATAGCTGAGTGTGCAAACAAGGGTAAGGGGCCGTTATTTTTCCCCAACATCATAACAAAGTTATGCTTGCTTGCAGGAGTTCCCACCGAGCGCTTGGAGCAGCAGCTGCCCTACACAGGCCATCTTGAGTTGCCTGCACACCTAAGGCTGAGAAGAAAGGGCAACATGGAATTTGAGTTGGATAGGCTGGCGGCTGAACAGTCCCTATCCATGGCCTGCTTGATGGACATGCAGAGGAGAATGGCTCAATGGGCCAACTATGCGCAGGCGAGGGACAGAGAAGTTGCAGACCAGTTGGGGTGCATCTTCCCAACTTCCCCACCAACCTCCTAACTCCATGGGTGCCCCCACGACCAAGGCAACCAGATGAGGATAATGAGAATTGAGTGCTGGTTTACAGAGCACTAGAGGGAGTATTACTGATCCCTCAAGAAACAAAAGACAATTTTCCTGCTTTTCGATAGAGTAATGTATATTATGCTGTTTTGTGGTTAAATTTTGATCTATTTTGGATGTTTAGTTTTATGTTTTTCCTTTTGCTTAGGATAGTCTGATGTTAGTTGATTAGGTAGGATAGTTTAGTTTTATTTTTGGATTGCATGAGTAACGGGAAAAAGCATGCTAGGGGCCTAAGTTAATGTTATATCTGCCCGGATTGGATTGCGAAATAATTGCGGTTCCCGCAATTTTTGTGACTAAAAGCATGTTTTGGACTGTCTGTTTAGTTAGGCTGTGATCTGTTAAATTCTATCTTTTGCTGCTCGCATGACTACCTTATATAGCTGATCTTGAAGCATGCTGGATGAGTGTCATAGGACACCTTTTGATAGTTTAAATTTGCCTCTGAATAGTGCTCAGCATGCATAAACCATAAGTCCTGAAACCTGTCTGTTATGTTCAAATTTTCTGCTGCTGGGATAGTTGCTTCTAGAATGTTTTGCCTATGCCTAGGATGTTTAGATTCTCTTTGTTTTACTTTAGACTAGATGCTTCTAGGATAAGTTTGGGGGTGTGCCACCTCAAACACTCATTGGGGACAATGAGTAGTTGAAGTTTGGGGGAGGCCACCCTAGGCCTAGGAACATTCCTCTCTTCCTTAGGACATAAGCATTCTTCTTCTCCTAAAAAATGTTTTGTGATAAATAGAAAAAGTGAAAAAAATAGAATAAAGAGGAGAGTCTTTCTCAAGTGGCATTGCGTCAAAAGGCAAACCAAGGGGAGACTCCACCTAAGTAAAGAAAAAAGGAGAAATAGGGGAAGAAGAATGTATGCTTGGGAGTTATAATCTTGTGGCTTAGATGTCCTATGAAAAAAAAGAACTCTGATCCTTAATGAGCTAGACACAAGGTTGTAGCTTTTAGGTTTGTCTAGGGAGATGAATGTATATCCAATGTAGTGATGCCAGGGTTTAGGTTGTTCTCTAAAAGTACCACTGTCACCATTAAAACTAAGACTGGCATGACTCTAAGGAATCCTAGACACATTAAAAATAAACTAGAAGCATGTACTGAGTCTAGAGTAAAGCTTGGTAGAATTTGAAACCTTAGGGATAGTGGCATGATATCACAAAAGTAGTTAGATCAGTAGTAGGGGGTTAATAAAGACAGTAGGTATAGTAGGCAGGTGAAGTCAGAAGAAGCTAGACAAGAGGTTAGTTCTAAACTTAGAAGTGTGTCACAGGACAGCACTGCTAGAGACAAGAATATAAGGGAGTTAGTGAGTAGTTAAAGAAGAAGAAACAGCAGCCTAGGTAAGTCCTTAGTATGCTTGAGGACAAGCAAAGCCTTAAGTTTGGGGGTGTGTTAAGTCTCTGAAAGTGACTTATTTAGGACCCATTTAGCTTAAGAAGATGTACACATTTAGGTGTTTTTGTTAGCAATTAGCTTAAACCTATGCTTTAATATGAGAATTAGAAGAAGGTAGCTAATATAGGACTTATGTACAATAGGTAGAAAAAGGGTTGAAAACCGAAGAAAAGAATGAAAAAGTTAGCATTGCAAATGAATTGCGGAATAATTGCGGTGACCGCAATTATTCAAGTTAAAACCGTAAGTTGGCTGATCATTTTCTGTTTAGATCCGACTTTTCAGGGATTCGTTCTTTCTCCTCCATCCATTCTGATATATGGCGTTGAAGATTGATGGTTCTCCTTGGCCCAAACGCACCTGCAAACTACTATAAAAGGGGGTCAAAGTCGGAGGTTCAGTAAGCAATTCGAAGCGCAGAAGTCTTCTCGCAGTCCACCATTTCTCTCTAAATTCCTTTGCCGTCTGTTGGAGTGAGGTTCTCAGCTTTTGGAGTCGATAATCTGATAGGAAGGAGAGAAGATTCTTCTTCTCTCTCGATTGGATTCATCCAAGCACGGCTGAATTCCCATCACCATCATTCGAGGCGACTGCCACGAAGATTTCCAGCAAACCTTCACTGTTTTCTGCTCTTTTCTTCTCATTTCCATTACTGATCATTGTTGTTCTTAGTTGAGTCATTTCAATTATTGCATTTCGTTGTTGTCTGTCTTGAATTCAGTTCTTTTTAAGCTTCCCTTTGTCATTCAAACACTTAAAGTAATCAAAGTAAGTTTCTGCATTTCACAGTTCTACCTTGTTCTGCTACGAGTTTTGCTTACTGTTTTACACACATTTCTCTTCTAAGCATGTTTACTTTATCTACCATTTCTGCTCTTTACATATCCATGAGTGACTAAAATCATTTAGGGGCATGCTAATGACAGAACTATAGGCTAAAAAACGTGAGTCAAGTAGGTAGATTAACACTCGAACATTGATTGTATGTAAGCTTCATCCCACGGGCAATTTCGATTGGCCATCCATTTTGTCCAAAGAACTCCTAACCTCTGGAAGGAGTAAGAGTTCAGAGTCATATAATCATGCTAGCCTTTCATGGTAATCAGGAAACGGCCTAGGAATAGGCGTTTCCCTAGTACAAACTGCACACTCCTGCTTTAACAAGATGCTTAAGACCTTACTTTGAAGTCGAGTAAACTTGAGTCTCTCATGCATGGAATCGGACGATACTTGAGATAGAGTGAGTTTGATGTATAGAGAGTTGATCCAAAGCTTGATAATCGTAATAAAATGCCTATAGGATAGTCATTAGTAGCCCTTAATCCCCCATTTTAATCAGATTCGCTGCTAATTAATTGCGGAAACATTGCGATCCTCGCAATTCTGCCTTTTTATCATTCTGTTTAGCTGTTTTCTTCCTCGATTATTAATTCCATCTCTTGTCCTTTAGGTCTAGTTTTAACTTTAATTTGTTTATGTTATATCCCTCTACACATTCAGCAAAAAAATAGTTAATTAAAAACCAATTTTAACCCATCAAATTCATCCCATCTTTCTTAACATTCACACTTCGCGAATAGCTAAAAACAAGTCTCTGTGGAAAAAAACGAATTAAATATACTCACTACTTGCTGTAAGACCATGTATGCTTGCATGTTCTAAGTGCTCTCTCTACCCTTTTGCATATTTATCTTTACACATTGAGCACGCAACAAGTTTTTGGCGCCGCTGCCGGGGACTTATTTTAAGTAAAAACGAAGTTGTTAAGTTTGAAAATCAAGTTTATCATTGAGTGAAACTAATCTGTTTCATTTCTTTTGCAGGTGCCATTAAGGTAGTTTATGAGTGAGCGTTCACATAGTAATTTAGAGTTCGATCCTGAACCTGAAAGATCACTTCGAGCTAGGAATAAGGCAAAGAAACGTCTCTTTAAACAACCTCCTATACCTCAACCCACACCTGAAACTAAAGAAATGGGCGATTTAGTTCCAAATCCGGCACAAGCCATTCGCAACCCCATCGAAATAGCGAATGACAAGAATAGTGCCATTCTGTCATATCTAGTACCTATGCCTGGGGAGCTGAACCCCAGCATAATCCGTCCTGAAATCACTGCCCACTCATTCGAGTTAAAGCTAGTGATGTTCCAAATGTTGTCCACTGTGGGACAATTCTTTGGAATAGAAAATGAGGACCCCCATAATCACCTTAGGAACTTCCTAGGAGTTAGTGACACCTTCCTAATCCCTGGAGTCTCCCAAGAAGCCCTGAGGCTATATCTTTTCCCTTACTCTTTGAGGGACAAAGCCAAAACATGGTTAAATTCATTGCCCTCAGGATCTGTCCGCAATTGGACAGATCTAGCAGAAAAATTCCTAGTCAAATACTTCCCACCTGATAGGAATTCAACCTTCCGTGATGATATCATAAAGTTTAAACAAGCTGATAATGAGTCTCTTCACGAAGCTTGGACTAGATTCAAAGACCTTCTCATTAAATGTCCACACCATGGCATTCCATGGTGTATCCAAATAGAAGTTTTCTTTAAAGGATGCAACCCCAGCACCAGACAAGTCTTAAATTCATCTGCTGGAGGTTCCATGTTGTCCAAGAGTTACAACGAAGCTTATGAGATCTTGGAGAAGATCTCAGCATCTCACTGTAGATGGTCAGACGATCCAGTAGAGCCAACTAGGGCTCAAGACAAGGATGCTCTAAGCGCCATGAGCACCCAAATAAATGCCCTGACCAACTTAGTCAAGCAAATGGCTCAGGCCAATCTCCAAACCAGTGCCAATACCGCCACAGCCATGTCAATGGGCACTCAACCAAATCAAGGCGAGGCACCTATCTGTGGATTCTGTGGGGAAGGGCACCCTTATGAATATTGCCCTGGGAATCCATCCTCAGTCTGCTATGTAGGAAGTCAGCAGCAGCCTAGGAATAACCCCTACTCACAAACTTACAATCCTGGTTGGAGAAACCACCCTAACCTGTCATGGGGTGGCCAACAAAACATTAACCAAAATCCCAACCAACCAAGGCCGAGTGGAACACCTGGTTTCACTCCCCAACATAACCAGTCAATGTACCAAAAACCTTACAATCAACCTGTAGGATCTTCTGTAGAAAACCTACTCAAGGAATATATAGCTAAGAATGATGCTACTCTTCAGAGCCAGCAAGCTACTCTTAGGAGCCTGGAAAACCAAATAGGCCAATTAGCCAATGAACTTAAAAGTAGGCCCCAAGGTAGACTACCTGCTGATACCGAGGTACCAAGGAGAGATGGCAAAGAACAAGTTCAAGCCATTGAACTTAGGAGTGGAAGACCATTGGTGAACATTACAAAGGACACACCAAAGAGAGTAGAGAACACTGAGTCTAGTGCTCCACTGGAGTCTCTGCCAAGCCAAGGTCCACCACCAACTAGCACATCAGGAGCCAGGCTGGAGCCAATCAGTGAGGAGGTAGAAGAAATTCCAAGACCTCCACCTATCCTAAGGCGTCCTGACGTGCCTGCATATGTGCCACCACCTCCATATCCTCGAAGGCTGAAGAAGAAGCAGGAACAGGAAGTTCATTTTAATAAATTCTTAGAAATACTTAAGCAAGTGCATGTGAATATTCCTTTTGTAGAAGTTTTACAGTCTATGCCTTCATATGTTAAGTTTTTGAAGGACATTATTACTAACAAAAGAATAATTGGTGAGTTTGAAACAGTAAACCTCACCGAGGAGTGCAGTGCCATCCTCCAAAACAAGCTGCCCAAGAAGGAGAAGGATCCTGGTTCCTTCACCCTACCTGTAGAACTTGGAGGCAAGCACGTGGGCAGAGCGCTTTGTGACCTGGGCGCCAGCATAAATCTCATGCCCCTATCCCTATTCCGCCAGTTGGGAATGGGAGAAGCACGTCCAACCACAGTCACTTTACAACTAGCAGACAGATCCATCGCATATCCAGAAGGTAAGATTGAGGATATTCTAGTTAAAGTTGACAAGTTTATTTTCCTTGCAGATTTCATTGTCCTGGACTATGAGGCAGACAAGGAGGTTCCCATCCTGCTAGGTAGACCATTTCTAGCCACAGGTAGGGCACTAATAGACGTGCAAAAAGGTGAGTTAACTATGAGGGTTCATGATGAAGAGGTAAAATTTAGTGTTTACAAAGCTTTAAGGTATCCCTCTGATTCTGAGTCTTGTGCTAGCATTGATGTTGTTGACACACTAATGGAAGAACAATTAGAGCATGTATTATTAACCAAGCATGCTAACGAATATGTAGGATTAGATGTAGATGATCTGAATGTATCTGACATAATGAATATGCCTGTAGATAGACCTCAGCATGTATGTATGACTATAGATTTAACTGATAGAACTGTAAATCCGTTAAAGCCCTCCATTGAGCATCCACCTGTTTTAGAACTGAAACCACTACCAACTCACCTCAAATATGCATATCTAGGAGATAATGATACGCTGCCTGTAATTATTTCTTCTAAGCTTAGTGAACAGCATGAGGTTGATTTAATTTTACTGCTTAAGCAACATAGGAAGGCTATAGCATGGACTATTGCTGATATTCGAGGCATTAGCCCGTCTTATTGTATGCACAAAATTATTCTAGAGGAAGAGCACACACCTAGGGTAGATCACCAGCGCAGGTTAAACCCCTCTATGAAAGAGGTAGTGAAGAAAGAAATAATAAAGTGGTTAGATGCAGGAGTAATTTTCCCCATAGCTAGTAGCCAGTGGGTTAGCCCCATCCAATGTGTACCTAAAAAGGGGGGAATAACTGTGGTAGTCAATGAGAACAACGAACTGATTCCAACTAGGACTGTCACAGGGTGGAGGGTATGTATGGATTACAGAAAACTGAATAAAGAAACTAAAAAAGACCATTTCCCCCTACCATTTATTGACCAGATGCTAGACAGAATAGCTGGTAGAGCCTACTATTGTTTTTTAGATGGGTACTCTGGCTATAATCAAATCACTATAGACCCTAAGGATCAAGAGAAGACTACCTTCACTTGCCCTTTTGGAACGTTTGCCTTCCGCAGAATGCCTTTTGGCTTATGCAATGCACCGGCAACTTTCCAAAGGTGCATGATGGCAATCTTCTCTGAGTTGGATGAGTCCATAATAGAAATATTCATGGATGACTTCTCAGTCTTTGGGGACTCATTTAAAACCTGTCTAGAGAACCTAGGACAAGTCCTGGCTAGGTGTGAGGAGACCAACCTAGTCCTAAATTGGGAAAAATGCCATTTTATGGTAGATGAAGGGATTGTCTTAGGACATAGAGTGTCAAGGGCAGGTGTAGAAGTGGATAGGGCAAAAATAGAGGTCATAGAGAAGTTGGAAGAGCCCCAGAATGTCAAAGCTATTAGGAGTTTCTTAGGGCATGCTGGCTTCTATAGAAGGTTCATCAAGGACTTCTCTAAGATAGCCAAGCCTCTATGTGAGCTTCTAGAGCTAGGTAGGCCATTCATCTTTTATAAAGAATGTGTAGTAGCTTGGAAAGCCCTTAAGGAAGCATTGGTCACAGCACCAATCATAGTAGGCCCAAATTGGGATCTCCCATTTGAGATGCTATGTGATGCTAGTGACTATGCTGTAGGAGTCATGTTAGGACAGAAGATTGACAAGCTCACACATCCTGTCTATTATGCTAGTAAGACCTTGAATGAGGCTCAATGTAACTATACAACTACAGAGAAGGAGATGCTTGCTGTAGTTTTTGCTTGTGAAAAATTTAGAAACTATATTGTAGGAACTAGGACCATTGTATATACTGACCATTCTGCTTTAAAATATCTGATGAGGAAGGCTGATGCTAAGCCTAGATTGATTAGATGGGTGTTATTGCTGCAGGAATTCGATTTGGACATTCGGGACAAGAAGGGATGTGAAAACGTGGTTGCAGATCACCTATCTCGATTGCAGCACAATTGCGAAACAATTGCGGACCCCGCAATTTCTGATGCTTTTATAGATGAACATATCTTTGCTTTGACTCATCGTGATAACGATGAGGAACCTTGGTTCGCTGACATTGCTAACTTCCGTGCAGCACAGGTATTACCAGTGTTCAAGGGAGGACAAGAGAAGAAGAGGTTCCTCCATGAAGCAAGGAAGTTCATCTGGGATGACCCCATACTTTACAGGACCTGTGCTGATGGGTTGTTGAGGAAGTGTGTTACAGCTGCTGAAGCGAAGTCTGTGCTGCAGCACTGTCACTCATCTCCTTACGGTGGGCACTTTGGTGGTCAAAGAACAGCTGCTAAGGTATTTCAGAGTGGCTACTACTGGCCAACAATCTTCAAGGACGCCCACAATTATGCCCACAACTGTGACGAATGCCAAAGGACAGGTAACCTCAGTCGTAAGGATGAGATGCCTCTCACCTACATCTTAGAGTTGGAGCTCTTTGATGTGTGGGGCATTGATTTCATGGGACCATTCCCTCCATCATCAGGTAACCTGTACATTTTAGTAGCAGTAGACTACGTGTCAAAGTGGGTAGAAGCTAAGGCATGTCCTAATAATGATGCTAAAACAGTCACTAACTTCTTGCATAGACACATTTTCACTAGATTTGGGACTCCTCGTGCTATCATTAGTGATGAGGGGTCACATTTCATTAATAAGGCTATGGAGAAATTATTGGCTAAATATAACATTAGACATAGGGTAGCTACTCCCTACCACCCACACTCAAATGGCCAAGCTGAGATTTCCAATAGGGAGATAAAGAACATCCTAGAAAAGGTAGTCAAACCTAATAGGAAAGACTGGTCTTTCAAGCTTGAGGATGCACTTTGGGCTTACAGAACAGCATATAAGACACCTCTAGGAATGTCTCCCTATAGGTTGGTGTATGGCAAGGCTTGCCACTTGCCACTTGAGTTGGAAAACAAGGCATTTTGGGCCATGAAAGAATTAAATTTTTGTGTGAAGGATGCAGGGACATTAAGATCTTTACAGCTACATGAACTTGATGAGCTTAGGCACATGGCCTATGAGAATGCCAAGATGTACAAAGAAAAGACAAAAATATGGCATGACAGTAGACTCAGGATCAAAGACTTTAAAAAGGGCCAACTTGTATTATTATTTAACTCACGGTTAAAGCTATTTCCAGGCAAATTAAAGTCTAGATGGTCAGGTCCATTTATTATTACTAATGTCTTTGTTCATGGTGCCATAGAGATTAAAAACTTGCAGCAAGGACAGCCATTTATGGTCAATGGTGCTAGGTTGAAGCACTACTATGAGGAGGGGGATGTGAAGACTCTCTCGGCCTTCCTCCTACATGAAGCATGAAGTTAGAAACGAGAGAGAACGAGTGGTTACTGTGCTCGTTTAGTCAAGGCCAATGCCTTAGTTTATTTTTCTGTTTTTTCGATGATCGTTTGTATGTTTTGTGAGGTATTTTTAATTGCGTAGTTAATGTTTGTTTTATTTGTTTTTGTAGGGAATCGAAAGAGGGGATCAAGGGGAGTAAATCCCACTTTAAAAATCAAGAAACGGTTGAGCCAAATGAAAGATACGGGCGATCAAAGTTTGGATTTGTTATGAAATATTGTCCCTAGAATTGCGCAAAAATTGCTGGATCCGCAAAAAGAGCCGTTGGGATTATTTTTCCGTTGCTTTTATAGCCGTTAGAAGGCGCCCGATTGATACGATCCTCTCATTCTTTGCTCTCCAAGATTTCTGCGATTCTCTCCACCTTTGATCTCTCTCTCCAAACCTCCAAGATTCGACAATGGTTTCCACTAGGGCTGGGAGATCCGCCGCCAAGAAGAAGGCCGACGACGCAGCTGAAGCGGCTGCAAGGGAAGCGCTTCTCGCCCTTGCTGATGAGGGTGCTGTACGCACTGGCCGTCTCTCCAAGCTTCCTGTTCGTAGGAAGAAGTGGAGGGTGGTCACTGAGATCCCTGCTGGGCCATCTGAGCCAGTGGGCACGCCAAAGAAGCGCCGGTGGACTGTCAAGACTGCCGCCGAACGAACCATCGCCAAGACTCCCTCTGTGGAGAGTCAAGAACCTGATCGTGCATCTCACGAGTCAGCAAAGGAAGGTTCGTCACCGTCTGTGTCACCTGTGCGCAGCCCTCTCCCATCTGAACCGGTGCAAAGCACAGAATCTTCACCACCTGCGCAGCGCGCCGAGTCATCTCCATCGCTTCAGAGTTCTGAGCTACCACCTGCGGCTGTGCAGAGTCCTGAACTGCCGTCTTCGCCATGGAGTTCTGCACATACACCATCAGCAGAGCACAACTCTCCACGGCCTGATCCTGAATTCCCTTATGGGGATTATCAGGAGTCCACGCAAGGCAGTGGAGATGCTGGCGAAGAAGAAGTCTTCTCTCCCATGAGAGAAGACAGCCCTGATGAGCCTGCACAGCAGGATGATTCCATGGAGGAGACGTTGGGGGCCTGCCTACAACAGATCCACATTAAGAGGGAGAAGAAGGAGGCCAAGAAGAAGGCCAAGAAAGCCAAGAAACTGAAGAAGAAGAAGGCCAAGCGAGTGCCTTCAGCAGACAAAGACAGTACTGAGCCTTCGCTCAAACGCCTCAAGGTGGAGGCTGCTGAATCTTCCAAGCCAGCCGATAAGGGGAAGGCTAAACTCTACCCTGAAGACGAACCTCCGTCAGTGAGGTATGTCTCGTCTGATGCTGAATCCAGGGGCGTGGAGCTGCGGAAAAGGGACCTGTTGCACGAGAAGGGGTTCCTTGATCGACTTGCTGACCTGCCGCAGTTCTTGCGCGCAGGGGTGATCAACCATGGCTGGGAGGAATTCTGCCGACCTCCCAATCCAGCATACACGAGCATGGTGTATGACTTTTATGCTAACGTGCTCAGCCCTGCGGATGGCCTATCTGTGGTCAGAGGGGTGGAGGTTGATTTCTCAGCCAAAGCCATTAATGAAGCATTTGGTCTAAGGGGTCAGCCTCACACAGATTATGCACGGATAGTTGATGAGCCGACCGAGGCTGTGCTGGAAGAAGCCATCCGCACCATTGGCCAGCCTGAGGCCTCCTGGACAGTCTCACGCAATGGGCGGCACACGCTCATGAGTGCCAACCTCACGGCTAAGGCAGCTGTGTGGTTTTCATTCGTAAGAAGAAGACTCTCCCCAGTGACTCATGAGACTACAATTAACCAGAGCCGTTCGCTGCTGGTTTATGCTATAATGAGAGGTCTCACGATCAACGTGGGAGAAGTCATCACTGCTGCCATAGCTGAGTGTGCAAACAAGGGTAAGGGGCCGTTATTTTTCCCCAACATCATAACAAAGTTATGCTTGCTTGCAGGAGTTCCCACCGAGCGCTTGGAGCAGCAGCTGCCCTACACAGGCCATCTTGAGTTGCCTGCACACCTAAGGCTGAGAAGAAAGGGCAACATGGAATTTGAGTTGGATAGGCTGGCGGCTGAACAGTCCCTATCCATGGCCTGCTTGATGGACATGCAGAGGAGAATGGCTCAATGGGCCAACTATGCGCAGGCGAGGGACAGAGAAGTTGCAGACCAGTTGGGGTGCATCTTCCCAGACTTCCCCACCAACCTCCTAACTCCATGGGTGCCCCCACGACCAAGGCAACCAGATGAGGATAATGAGAATTGAGTGCTGGTTTGAAGAGCACTAGAGGGAGTATTACTGATCCCTCAAGAAACAAAAGACAATTTTCCTGCTTTTCGATAGAGTAATGTATATTATGCTGTTTTGTGGTTAAATTTTGATCTATTTTGGATGTTTAGTTTTATGTTTTTCCTTTTGCTTAGGATAGTCTGATGTTAGTTGATTAGGTAGGATAGTTTAGTTTTATTTTTGGATT
>CM051530.1:37373537-37411037 GCA_028017165.1 Herpetospermum pedunculosum
TAACTCTAAGCCTATCAGAACCAAGAGTAAGAGGGCTATGTGCTCGATGAATGAAGAGAGTATTCGGAAAAATTTCAAAATAAGCTCAAAATATGCATACAACTCATGGTTTATTCGAAATGCACAAATATGGAGTATTCACTAGTAAATCACAGACAGTCCTCATCGGACAACATGCATTCAGATTCTCATACATCTCAAAATCAAAGCATCCATGCACAAAAACTACAAAGAAGTCAAAAACTAAATCCAAATCCACCCCCCACCTAAAACATTGCATTGTCCCCAATGCAACTAATCCAACAGATAAAACAGTGAGAGCGATAAAATTACTAAGGGAACAGGAACCTCCCCTGAATTTTAACGGGATCGGTGGAAAGGGATGCGTGTCCTCATTTTTTTCGAAATGGATCCGCAATGGTGGTCACTTCTCTTCCCTCACCTAAGAAAATAAGAAAACGAACTTAAACAACTAGAAATAAACATCAACAGTAAACTAATAACAAACAGAAAATACAGTCCAAGCTCGGGTGCCTCCGAGAAGCGCAAATTTTTAGAGTCGATTGCTCGACTTAACCAACACTTTTTCAACCGTTCTCATACACGGGTGGCACTAGAAGTAGTGCAACATCATAGCACTCGGCTTCACCCTCGTGGAAAATCTTCAAACGGTGTCCGTTCACCTTTTGCACCTCGTCCGAGTCCAAACTTCGAATCTCTAAAGAGCCATAAGGGAAAACTTTAGTTATAATGTAGGGTCCTTTCCAACGGGAACGAAGCTTACCTGTCATGAGCTTGAGGCGGGAATTCAACAGTAGAACCTTTTGACCAACTTCAAAGTCCTTCTGCAAGATTTTTCGGTCATGGAATTGCTTGGACTTTTCCTTATAGATCTTGGAATTTTCATACGAATCCAATCGCATCTCATCCATTTCTTGCAGCTGAAGTAGTCTTTCCTCGCCCGCTTCCTCGAAGCTCATGTTGTATCTCTTGACCGCCCAGAATGCCTTGTGTTCTATTTCAACTGGCAAATGGCAAGCCTTACCAAAAACCAACCGATAAGGAGACATCCCTATAGGTGTTTTGTAGGCAGTGCGGTAAGCCCACAAGGCATCCTCGAGACGAAGGCTCCAATCCTTCCTGCTTGGTTTCACAGTTTTCTCAAGCACCAACTTTACCTCTCTATTGGAGACCTCGGCTTGCCCGTTTGCTTGAGGATGGTACGCGGTGGACACACGGTGATGCACCCCATACTTCCTCAGCAAAGCCTCCACAGATCGGTTGCAAAAGTGAGTTCCCTGGTCGCTGATTATGGCTCGTGGGATTCCAAACCTGGTGAAAATGTTAGACTTAACAAATCCAACAACAATATGAGAATCATTAGTCTTAGTGGCTTTCGCCTCAACCCACTTAGAAACATAATCAACAGCCAGTAATATGTATGAGAAACCACAAGAAGGAGGAAACGGTCCCATAAAGTCCATGCCCCAAATGTCAAAAATTTCGCAAACTAAAACAGACGTTTGAGGCATCTCGTTCCTACTAGAAATTGACCCAACTCTTTGACATTTATCACAGGTTTTACAAAATTCGTATGCATCTTTAAACAAAGAAGTCCAGTAAAACCCGCTATCTAAAATTTTCCTAGTTGTTCTCCTAGGCCCAAAATGTCCCCCACATGCATAATCGTGACAAAAAGTAAGTATGGATGCATGTTCATGCTCAGGGACACATCTCCTAACAATTCTATCAGGACAGAACTTCCATAAAAAGGGATCCTCCCATACGTAAGACTTAGCGTCACTTTTCAGCTTAGCTTTCTTAGCAGAGGAGAAACCCGAGGGAAAGTTACCTGTAACCAGGTAATTTACCATATCAGCGTACCAGGGAAGCACTACATGAATTCTGAAGAGTGTCTCATCGGGAAAAGCATCGTCGATAGCCAGGAGGTCCTCTTTTCTAACCAATCTGCTTACGTGATTGATAACTCCATTTTGGAGCTATTAAATACGTCTTAATTATAGCTAAAGTCCGCTTTCAATTGATTAAATATATCTCTTTTGTAGGAGAAAAGCGGCAAAAAGCTCGTGCGTCCGTTGGGCATGTTCGAATGCTTAAAGCAGAGTTTTAGCGCCCCGGGAATGCATCGGGAAGAGGGGAACTTGTTCCGTGAAGAAACGGGCCAAAACAGCCTTGGAGAGGCAAAGCATCAGCCCCAAACCCGAGAGCCAGCGTCGAGCTATAGCGTCGAGACGCTGGCTCGACGCTGGAAAAACCCGAGAGCAAGCGTCGAGTGACAGCGTCGAGACGCAAGCTCGACGCTGCCCTGGCGTCGAGACCCTGCTTGGCGTCGAGACGCTCCGGAGGAGGCGCGCGCAGGAATTTCATCGGGGCAGCGTCGCGACGCTGGCCTTGCGTCGCGATGCCATCGCGCGCGCGCGCGGATTACTTAAAGCACAGCGTCGAGACGCTGGCCTAGCGTCTCGACGCTACGACGAAGGCAGTAGCTAAAAGACGATTTTTCTGCAGAATTTTGGCAAGCATCATCTTCTTCATCTCTCAACGGATTCCGGCGATTTTGGTCTTCTTCTTCCCCATTTTCTCTCTATTTTCCGTGGAGCTCCGCCATTGTTGGCATGCTTGTGAGCTCCACTTTCCTTTGTAATACTTAGAAGGATCCTTCCATGGCCGTGGTTGGAGCGGGATTGACGCACCGCACCATGAGCGGCTAAGGTAAGGGTGACGGTTTGGGATTTGTTTAGGGGAATTTTGTTAGACATTTATGGCTTTGATAATCTGAGTATAATTTTGCATATTGGAATCTGATTATTGGCATCTGTTTACCTTGCTTAATCCAACGGGCATGCTAAAATACGTTGATTGACACTCGGGTAGTTTCGCATGTTGTGTATGTTAAAGAGTAGCGATGCCGTGCCTCTCACTGCTCGACTAAGTAACACAGGTAAATAGAACTAAATCGAAGTATCGGGTCGGGTAGGATAAATGTTGGTTGCATACGGCGTTTGCGGGCAACCTACTAGCATTTAGAATTCACGCTCGAATGTTCGTCGCGGTTAGCTAGTGACTATCTAAATTCACTTTAGGACTGATCATCTTAATGCGAGCTTAGATAACGTGTAATTAGGACTGTGTGGCCTAATTAAAATCCATGGAGTCGGCTACTTTGGGGCTTCTCTGGTAGTCGTCCGCGTGCTAAATAAACTGTATTCCATGTTATTAGCATTACATGATAAGCTGAATGTTGTCTAACAATTGATCCCTAGACTCCCCAAACCGCGCACACGTTCTTCATATTATTTCCTTCTTTCGTTAGCTTATTTGACATTTTTCTTGCATGATAAAACCCCCCGTTACCAATTAATCAATTAAATCCCAATTTCACTAGTAAATTCATTCTTCCTATTCCTTGGATCGACCCTGTTGCCACTGGCTGCAAAGGCTTAGTCATAGGCTTTATAAATCGTATTTTGGCAAGCCTCGACAGCTTGAGATTAAGCGGATATTCAAAATTCCGCCCACCAAAATTGGCGCCGCTGCCGGGGAATAGGCAATTGTTTGAATTTATGATTGGAATTTGAATTTTATTTATTGATGGTTGACTGAAAAATTTTTCTGTTTGTAATTTGTATGTTTAGATTTTTGTTTGTGTATGACCCGTTCCTCTGAGGGTAGTTTGCAGTTTATCCCTGAGATTGACAGAGAGGAGCGGCGGTTACGTAGAGAGGCCCGTGAGGGGCAAGGAACGGTTGAAAGAGAAGAAGGCAATCCCTTCTTATGTGACGAGATGGCGCAAGGTGATGCGCCGCGGACGCTTAAGCAACTGGCAGCGCCAGACCTGAACCTGCAGCCTTTGTGCATTAACTACCCCGTGGTAGCAGGTAACTTCGAGTTAAAATCTGGTTTAATTCACCAGTTACCTTCTTTCCATGGAAATGCAGGTGAGGACGCGAACAAACATCTGATGGAATTCCATTGCGTCTGCGCGGGGATGAAGCCCGCAGGAGTCACGGAGGAGCAACTGAATATGAGGGCATTCCCCTTCACGCTCAAGGATAAGGAAAAGGATTGGCTGTACTATTTACCTTCCGGATCCATCACCACGTGGCAGGATATGAAGCGGGTATTTTTGGAGAAATACTTTCCCGCATCCTTAGCCACCACTCTGCGGAAGAGGATATATGGGATCACCCAAGATGTCGGTGAGTCCCTGCACGAATACTGGGAACGCTTCGGGCGCCTGTGCGCGAGCTTCCCACATCATCAGATTGCCGATCAGTTGTTGATACAGTATTTCTATGAGGGGATGACGCCCCATGACCGGCATATGATCGATGCAGCGAGTGGAGGGGCACTGATTGACAAGACCCCAGTTGAGGCCAAACAGTTGATAGCAAATATGGCCACCAACTCGCAGCAATTCGGTATTCGGGGACAAGGCCAAGTGCACAGCGTGGCTCAGAGCCACGAGATGACTGAAATGAGGGCCCAGGTGGCCGAGATAGGTAGTATGTTAAAGAAAATCGTTGGAGGACACTGTGAGGATGCGGAGGTCAACGCGATCGGGGGGTATGCTTCCAACCCAAGGAAGTACGACCCATATGCAAACACTTACAACCCCGGTTGGCGCGACCATCCTAATTTCAGCTATGGGAATAGGGAAGGACAAACTCGTTTCCAAGGCCAGTCCCAGGATAGGCCTAATTCTTCCACCCAGGCTCAAGCCTCGAGCTCCTCCAGCTCACTTGAAGAGATGGTAAGGACCATCGTGACCAGCACCAGCCAGTTTCAGAAAGAGGCTCGAGAAGAGCTTAATTCTCACAAGGCAGAGCTGCAGAATTTGAACAAGCAGCTGACACAGATGGCGGTGTCTATTAGTAAGATTGAGAGCAAGAGCTCAGGGAAGCTTCCTTCCCAAACTACAGTAAACTCATTTGAAAACGTGAGTGCCATTCAGCTGCGCAGTGGGAAGTCACTTTCCACCAGAGCTGCGAAGGAAGCCACGGACAGCCTGAACAAGTCCGCCCCGACTGCTCCTGAGACTCAGAATGAGAAAAGAGATGAGAAGGTCAGTGTACCTGAGGATGTTGCCAGAGCACCATTCCCGAGTAGGCTTGCGAAGCCTACTTTGGAATCTGATGATGAGGAGGTCCTTCGAACCTTCCAAAAGGTGATGGTAAATATCCCGCTCCTAGAGGCAGTCAGTCAAGTGCCAAAGTATGCGAAATTTCTAAGGAGCTGGTGCACTACGAAGAGAAAGTCCAGAGGGACTGAGAAAAAGAAAGAAAACGTCTCTGCCATACTCCCAGGTACGTTGCCTGCAAAGTGCAACGATCCAGGTACTTTTACTATCCCTTGCACTATAGGTAGTAAAATTGTTCATAATGCCATGTTAGACCTAGGAGCCTCTGTTAATGTTATGTCTTATGCATTGTATCGTGATCTGAATTTAAATGAAATGCATGAATGTAATGTTTCTGTTCAGTTGGCTAATGGGTCGAGCATCTGTCCTAGGGGGAAGGTAGAGGATGTTTTGGTTAGAGTTGGGAATATGACGTTTCCCGCTGATTTCCTTGTTTTAGATATGAATGAAAACTCATCGCATGCTTCGTCCTCCATGTTGTTAGGACGTCCTTTTCTTAAGACCGCTAGGGTCAAAATTGATGTGTATAAGGGCGTTGTTTCTTTGGAGTTTGATGATACTTTGCATGAGTTCTCTTTATTTGGAAAATCTGCTGGAAATGTGTCTGTTTGTGAGCATGTTGAGAATGGGAGTCTACCCTCGCGCTTGAGGGATGGTTCCCATGTCTCTGTTAAAATTTCTGATTTGAATATGTGTGATGATAATGCTGGTTTTTGCACTAACACTTCTTATATTCACGTGCCCGAGGCACGAAGAGTGCAAAATATTTTTCAGGTGGATGGCAGGAAAGGTGTGGCCAAGGACAAGTCTGGATCGTCCCCCGCACCTACAGACTATGGATGAGTCTGTTGAGTGAATACAGTCGAGCAACCGACTTTAAAAATTCTGCGCTTCTCGGAGGCACCCGAGCGATGGACTGTTTTTATGCTTTAGTTTAGTTTTATTGCTTTTTAGATTAATTTAGTATTAATTAGCTTGCTGTTTTTTTTTATTAGGAATCGAGGATGAGAAGACAATTTTGGGCTCTAAGGCGTTCGTGCGCCGCTTCCTCGCCCTCGCCAGCTTCACCAAGAGTCAGGGAAGTGAATTTCTTCTTCCCTTTTACTTTGATGTATCTGACTGGTTGGCATTGAGGACAATGCCAAATTTTGAAGTTGGGGGTGGAGTAGTCCGATGGATGTGCATGTGTAGTTTGTTGAGAAGTGTTATAAAGATATTGAAGTGCTTGGGACTCTGTTTATTGTTTTCTGACTGTGATAGCCTAGGAAATGCATGTTGGAAATCTGAGCATGTTCATAATCGAGTTTTTGCATGAGTTTTGTGTTTATTAGGTTCATGTCAAAAATTTTAAAATTTTTTCTTTTGCTCTCTTGCACTTATCGCGCACTTAGCACCTCTCCCTAGATTCCGTAAGCTTGGTTTATCGCATGTTTAGCTAATTCTCGTTGTCACCCCGAAAGGCACCCTTAGGTAGCTTGTTGCATGAGAGTTAGTGGTTAGTTAATTGAGAAAGCATGTGCTTAGCCTAATATAAAAAAAAAAAAAAATAGAAAAGCATGTTGGTAGGAAAATTCCTCTCGAGGCGCTCCTCCTTCTTATTAGCGCTTAAAAGAAGCGAGCGTCAGTCCTTAAAAACGTGAAGCTTTGGCCAAAGTTTGACGTGTTAGGCAGCTTGAGTAGGAAAGAAAAAGAAACAAAAAGTTGGTTCAAAGAACCCAAATAAAAGAGTACAAAGTACTTTTGAAAAGAAAGAAAAAGAATGAGAAAATAATTAGGTCTCTTAATTTGCTTCTCTCTCTCGTGTAAGTCAAGTGTAACTGTTCTTAAACGCTAGAAGTAGGGGGAAAATGGGATGTGCGTTGCATGTAGGTTTTCCGGGTTTACGTGAGTTTAGGAGTGGTTGTCTAGCACACACACACGTTAGGGGGCAAGAGTTAATTTTTGATATGTCCTAGTTAATACATGAACAAATGCTTCCATGATTATGCTCGTGTTTAAATTTTAATATGCATGGAGGTTTGAGTTAGAATATATGTAAACACGTCCTTAGAGTCAATATCTTTGTAGTGCTTGCTCGAGGACTAGCAATGTTTAAGTTGGGGGTGTTTGATAACTCCATTTTGGAGCTATTAAATACGTCCTAATTATAGCTAAAGTCCGCTTTCAATTGATTAAATATATCTCTTTTGTAGGAGAAAAGCGGCAAAGAGCTCGTGCGTCCGTTGGGCATGCTCGGATGCTTAAAGCAGAGTTTTAGCGCCCCGGGAATGCATCAGGAAGAGGGGAACTTGTTCCGTGAAGAAACGGGCCAAAACAGCCTTGGAGAGGCAAAGCATCAGCCCCAAACCCGAGAGCCAGCGTCGAGCTATAGCGTCGAGACGCTGGCTCGACGCTGGAAAAACCCGAGAGCAAGCGTCGAGTGATAGCGTCGAGACGCTAGCTCGACGCTGCCCTGGCGTCGAGACCCTGCTTGGCGTCGAGACGCTCCGGAGGAGGCGCGCGCAGGAATTTCATCGGGGCAGCGTCGCGACGCTGGCCTTGCGTCGCGACGCCATCGCGCGCGCGCGCGGATTACTTAGGGCACAGCGTCGAGACGCTACGACGAAGGCAGTAGCTAAAAGACGATTTTTCTGCAGAATTTTGGCAAGCATCATCTTCTTCATCTCTCAACGGATTCCGGCGATTTTGGTCTTCTTCTTCCCCATTTTCTCTCTATTTTCCGTGGAGCTCCGCCATTGTTGGCATGCTTGTGAGCTCCACTTTCCTTTGTAATACTTAGAAGGATCCTTCCATGGCCGTGGTTGGAGCGGGATTGACGCACCGCACCATGAGCGGCTAAGGTAAGGGTGACGGTTTGGGATTTGTTTAGGGGAATTTTGTTAGACATTTATGGCTTTGATAATCTGAGTATAATTTTGCATATTGGAATCTGATTATTGGCATCTGTTTACCTTGCTTAATCCAACGCGCATGCTAAAATACGTTGATTGACACTCGGGTAGTTTCGCATGTTGTGTATGTTAAAGAGTAGCGATGCCGTGCCTCTCACTGCTCGACTAAGTAACACAGGTAAATAGAACTAAATCGAAGTATCGGGTCGGGTAGGATAAATGTTGGTTGCATACGGCGTTTGCGGGCAACCTACTAGCATTTAGAATTCACGCTCGAATGTTCGTCGCGGTTAGCTAGTGACTATCTAAATTCACTTTAGGACTGATCATCTTAATGCGAGCTTAGATAACGTGTAATTAGGACTGTGTGGTGGTAGAGGTACTTTTGGGGTACTCTAAATTCAAGCTGTCGAGGCTTGCCAAAATACATTTATAACTCCGCTACAACAGAGCTTTGCAGCTAGTGGTAGTCGGGTGTCGAACCACAGGGAACCTAAATTATTTCCTCTTAACTAATTTCTATTTGTTTTTAAAAACTATGACTCAAAAGCAAATAAAAAGGGGGGTTGGCTGAAAATAAACTAACGGGAAAATAAATGCGAAAAGTAAAGCGCGGAAAATTAAACGGACCACGTGCTCCTAATTTTAAGGGTCGGGGTTTACTTTGATGCGACTCAATTCATTGGGATTCAAACATACTTAGCAAGAGCATAATTGAACACGTAATTTACTTGCACGAAACTACTAATACAAGTAACCCAAATAATTAATTAGAAACGTGGAGTGCAAAGCGGACTGTTCTTTTATTAATCTAAGGGGATCAATCCTAAATTAAGTAAAGAACAGAGGCGGATATTCGATTCTAATTAAACGTGGCAATGAATTAATAGGGGGCAAACGCCACCCATATTGACTAATTGACAGTAACGGGAGCATTACGACGGATGTTTAACTAGGACGCCTGAGCTAATATTCCGATTTGCCTATTTCGTTCAAGATAAATTGCCGCCAAAGATCAACTGGAAACCCACATTACCTATGGCTCAACTTATCCGTGTTACTTGGCGATTAAGAGAGGCACGGCATCATAATCTTTAACAATCAAACATGCTGGAAATCAAGGGTGTCTAGGCCTAAATCATTTAAACACATTCATGTGATATGCTTAGAAGAAATAAATTCGCCCAATCAGTCATGCTAAGTCACGGAATTAAGAACGAACCCTCCTGAAACGCATCAAAATTCACCCCTAACCTCAAATTAGAGCACTTACCTTAGCTCCCCGTTGTGCAAATCAAGCAAAAACGTCAATATTGAAGCTTTATTGAAGGTATAATGGAAGATATACAAGTTTAAAGCTCCCACCCGAGCCTAACAATGGTGGAAAAACCAAAATCCAAGAAGAAGTGCGGCAAAAAACGGAGAAGAAGGCTTTTAAAGCCGTCGGAGCGTCGAGACGCTAGGCCAGCGTCTCGACGCTGTGCCCTAAGTTGGCAGCGCGCGCGCGCACGGGGTAGCGTCGAGACGCTAGGGCAGCGTCTCGACGCCGTCGGCGTTGAGCGAGCGTTGAGACGCGCGCGCTCGACGCTGGGGCGCTTCAAAATCCGGAAAAATGTCGGGCAAGCGTCGAGACCCTCGGGCGGCGTCTCGACGCTTCCGCGCGCTTTGTCTGCGTGTGGCAATCGGGGCGGCGTCGAGACCCTCGGGTGGCGTCTCGACGCTGGGGGCGCGCGCGCGTGCGTCGGATGATGTCTGGGCGGCGTCGAGACGCTTGGCCAGCGTCTCGACGCTGGCAGCGTCGAGCTAGCGTCGAGCTAGCGTCTCGACGCTGCCGCCCATGCAATGTTGCTCTCGGGTTTGATGGCCAACTTTTGCCTTTCAATGGCAAATTTTGCCATTTCTTCATTGCTTCAAGCCCCTTGGCTCCCGATGCGTCCATGAAGCTCTAAAGTGTTACTTTTAGCCCCGAAACACGTCCTCGGACTCCTCGAGCTCTGTATCATGAGTTTACCTACAAAAAGGCATTTTAATCAATATCGAGCATGGTCTTAGCTAGAATTAGGGAGTAAATAATAGCTCTAATTTGGAGCTATCAAAATACCCCCAACCTAAATCTTGCTAGTCCTCGAGCAAGGCTAATAAAGAATTTGACTCTAAGGGACCATGCATACATGCTTCTAACTCAAACCTCGATGCTTTTTACAAATCTAAACAGGGCATAATCATGAAAGCAATCGGCGCATGCATTTAATCAAGATCACATCAAAAATTAACTATTGCTCCCTAACGTGTGTGTGTGCTAGCCAACCTATCCTAAACCATCGTAAGCTCGGAAAAACTGCATGCAACATGTCATCCCGTTTTCCCCCTACTTCTAGCGATTAAGAACAGTCTAAACTTGACTTACACGAGAGAGAGTAATAAATTAAGAGACCTAAAATTTTCTAATTCCTTTCTCTTTTCTTTGAGTGCTTTGTACTCTTTGTTAAGGTTCTTTGAACCCAACTTTTTATTTTCTTTTTCTTTCCCATCCCGAGTAGCCTAACACGTCAAATTCATGCATCAAACTTCACGTTTTTAAGGACTAACGCTCACTTCTTAGGTACCAATAAGAAGGAGGAGCGCCTCGAGAGAATTTTCTTGCTAACATGCTTTTCTATTTTTTTTTATTTAGGCTTAGCGCAAGCTACTCGATTAATCGACCACTAACTCTCATGCAACAAGCTACCTAGGGGTGCCTTTCGGGGTGACAACAAGAATTAATGCTACATGCAATCAACCAAGTCTACGGAGTCTAAGATGAGGTCGCTAAGTGCTCGATAGATGCAAGGGAGCAACAGGCAAAAATTTTAAAATTTTTGACATGAACCTAATAAATGCAAAGCTACATCATGCAAAAACTAGATTATGCAAATGCCCAGATTCCAAAAAGACACTTCCTAGATCGTCATAATCAGAAAACATATAAACAGAGTCTCAAGCACTTCAAATTTTAAATTAGCACTGCTCAACAAACTGCACATGGAATCCATCAAACATACAACTCCACCCCCAACCTAAAATTATACATAGTCCTCTATGTATCAACATTTCAGACTAAGCAGTTAAAATGCACAAAATAAAAGGGAACAGAAAACCTCCCCTGAATTTTGTTAGGTTGTTGGTTGGAGCAGTGCACTCTTCACCTACTGATCCGATCCTTAAGCCACAAAACTTCTACAAAGAAAGCAAGAAAAATCTAAGCTAGGAAAATAAAGACTAAAAGTAAAAACATGAATTTAAAAACACATGGGTTGCCTCCCAAGAAGCGCAATTTTTTTAACGTCGTTATGCTCGACGTGTCCTCCTCTCTGTCAGGGTACGTAAAAATTTTCGTACTTCTTCGGCCCCTTCTTCCTTGAATCAACGAAACCTGCTAAGAGAAGCAAGCTCTTCGACTTTTCCAGGCAGCCGGACAGAGTTGTTATTTTTTTGGTGTTTTTCATATATTGGAAAATAAAAGACTCAACAGACTCAAACAAAATAAAAGCAGACTCAACTGACTCAACAGAAAATAAAGACTCGACCAAAGGAGGGATCGCATCAAAATTCCCGAGGCAACCAACATTAACAGAGGTACAGATGGAGGGGGGCATGCAAGATAAATCTCCTAGATTACATGAATTATCACGAGGCATAGCACAAGGAGATAAATAATCTAAAGGCACAATTGCCACTTCCTCATCCATCACATCAACATCTTCATAGCATGCTGGTTCTACATCCTCAAAGAAAAGATTTCCTAAAATACTCTCAGTATCAGACAGATGCTCGAGCTCATCAGCGCATGAATTTTCAAATAAATTTTCAATGCAAAAATCATGCTCCAAGTCAAAATCAATCGGTGGAGACATACTTACCTTATAAAACTCTCCGGGTTGCTCTTCATCTGAGAGATATTCTGCTAGAAATTCTTCTAGAGTCACCAACTTTGGAGAAGTCTTAGCTCCACTCCTTAGCTCGTTCGCATCACTAATCTCTTCGGGATGCTCCTCGAGGTCAAGCTCATCCTCCTCGGTCTCACTGTTCTTGTCTCCGAATGTCAGAAATTCCACAATTTCGTCATCAAAATCGGGGTACATCTTGATAATGACCTCCTCCCCAGAAGTTCGGAGAAGGTCTTCGGCGCTCATCTTCGTAGCTCGCCCCCAAAATTGCTGTAGAAGATCTGCCATGCTAAAACAAGAAGACACAAGAAAAGGAAAATATTTTTGTGGTTTTTTAACAAATAAAATTTAACTAAAAGAAACTAAATGGTTCCCCGGCAACGGCGCCAATTTTGGTAGAGGTACTTTTGGGGTACTCTAAATTCAAGTTGTCGAGGCTTGCCAAAATACATTTATAACTCCGCTACAACAGAGCTTTGCAGCTAGTGGTAGTCGGGTGTCGAACCACAGGGAACCTAAATTATTTCCTCTTAACTAATTTCTATTTGTTTTTAAAAACTATGACTCAAAAGCAAATAAAAAGGGGGGTTGGCTGAAAATAAACTAACGGGAAAATAAATGCGAAAAGTAAAGCGCGGAAAATTAAACGGACCACGTGCTCCTAATTTTAAGGGTCGGGGTTTACTTTGATGCGACTCAATTCATTGGGATTCAAACATACTTAGCAAGAGCATAATTGAACACGTAATTTACTTGCACGAAACTACTAATACAAGTAACCCAAATAATTAATTAGAAACGTGGAGTGCAAAGCGGACTGTTCTTTTATTAATCTAAGGAGATCAATCCTAAATTAAGTAAAGAACAGAGGCGGATATTCGATTCTAATTAAACGTGGCAATGAATTAATAGGGGGCAAACGCCACCCATATTGACTAATTGACAGTAACGGGAGCATTACGACGGATGTTTAACTAGGACGCCTGATCTAATATTCCGATTTGCCTATTTCGTTCAAGATAAATTGCCGCCAAAGATCAACTGGAAACCCACATTACCTATGGCTCAACTTATCCGTGTTACTTGGCGATTAAGAGAGGCATGGCATCATAATCTTTAACAATCAAACATGCTGGAAATCAAGGGTGTCTAGGCCTAAATCATTCAAACACATTCATGTGATATGCTTAGAAGAAATAAATTCGCCCAATCAGTCATGCTAAGTCACGGAATTAAGAACGAACCCTCCTGAAACGCATCAAAATTCACCCCTAACCTCAAATTAGAGCACTTACCTTAGCTCCCCGTTGTGCAAATCAAGCAAAAACGCCAATATTGAAGCTTTATTGAAGGTATAATGGAAGATATACAAGTTTAGAGCTCCCACCCGAGCCTAACAATGGTGGAAAAACCAAAATCCAAGAAGAAGTGCGGCAAAAAACGGAGAAGAAGGCTTTTAAAGCCGTCGGAGCGTCGAGACGCTAGGCCAACGTCTCGACGCTGTGCCCTAAGTTGGCAGCGCGCGCGCGCACGGGGTAGCGTCGAGACGCTAGGGCAGCGTCTCGACGCCGTCGGCGTTGAGCGAGCGTTGAGACGCGCGCGCTCGACGCTGGGGCGCTTCAAAATCCGGAAAAATGTCGGGCAAGCGTCGAGACCCTCGGGCGGCGTCTCGACGCTTCCGCGCGCTTTGTCTGCGTGTGGCAATCGGAGCGGCGTCGAGACCCTCGGGTGGCGTCTCGACGCTGGGGGCGCGCGCGCGTGCGTCGGATGATGTCTGGGCGGCGTCGAGACGCTTGGCCAGCGTCTCGACGCTGGCAGCGTCGAGCTAGCGTCTCGACGCTGCCGCCCATGCAATGTTGCTCTCGGGTTTGATGGCCAACTTTTCCCTTTCAATGGCAAATTTTGCCATTTCTTCATTGCTTCAAGCCCCTTGGCTCCCGATGCGTCCATGAAGCTCTAAAGTGTTACTTTTAGCCCCGAAACACGTCCTCGGACTCCTCGAGCTCTCTATCATGAGTTTACCTACAAAAAGGCATTTTAATCAATATCGAGCATGGTCTTAGCTAGAATTAGGGAGTAAATAATAGCTCTAATTTGGAGCTATCATGTGGCCTAATTAAAATCCATGGAGTCGGCTACTTTGGGGCTTCTCTGGTAGTCGTCCGCGTGCTAAATAAACTGTATTCCATGTTATTAGCATTACATGATAAGCTGAATGTTGTCTAACAATTGATCCCTAGACTCCCCAAACCGCGCACACGTTCTTCATATTATTTCCTTCTTTCGTTAGCTTATTTGACATTTTTCTTGCATGATAAAACCCCCCGTTACCAATTAATCAATTAAATCCCAATTTCACTAGTAAATTCATTCTTCCTATTCCTTGGATCGACCCTGTTGCCACTGGCTGCAAAGCCTTGGTCATAGGCTTTATAAATCGTATTTTGGCAAGCCTCGACAGCTTGAGATTAAGCGGATATTCAAAATTCCGCCCACCAGTGATCAGCTACTGGATTCTCCGCTCCCCTCCTATCCTTGATCTTAACATCGAAGTCCTGGAGAAGCAAAATCCATCGCAGCAACCTCGGCTTCGAATCTTTCTTGGTCATCAAGTACCGAACAGCTGCATGATCAGAAAAGACAGTTATTTGAGATCCTAGTATGTAAGGACGAAACTTATCTAACGCAAATACAATAGAAAGGAGTTCTTTTTATGTTGTGGTGTAATTACACTGCGCTGGATTGAGTGTCCTGGAGGCATAATAGATGACACGGCTCTTGTTCTCGATCCTCAGACCAAGCACTGCTCCTAAGGCATAGTTGCTGGCGTCGCACATTATCTCGAAGGGCAAGTCCCACTGGGGTGGGTGTATAATTGGTGCGCTCGTCAAGCTATCCTTCAGCAGATCGAAGGCTTTTCTACACTCCTCTCCAAATTCAAACGTGACATCCTTCTGAAGGAGGTACGTCATTGGCGTGGCAACCTTGGAGAAGTCTTTGATAAACCTGCGATAAAAACCTGCATGGCCAAGAAAAGATCGAACCTCCCTAACATTCGTCGGGTAAGGTAGATTAGAAATAACATCTATTTTGGCTTTATCAACCTCTATACCCTTAGCAGAAACCACATGCCCTAAAACGATTCCTTGACTAGCCATAAAATGACATTTCTCAAAATTAAGAACAAGGTTTGTTTCAATACAACGTTTTAGAACATGGGATAAATTAGTCAAACAGTCATCGAAGGAATTGCCATATACCGTAAAATCATCCATAAACACTTCAATGCATTTTTCTATAAACTCAGAAAAAATACTCATCATGCATCTCTGAAATGTACCGGGTGCGTTACAAAGACCAAAAGGCATCCTTCTAAATGCAAATGTGCCAAATGGGCACGTGAACGTTGTTTTCTCTTGGTCCTCTTGAGCAATAGGAATCTGGTGGAAACCAGAGAAACCATCGAGAAAACAAAAGAATGGCTTCCCAGCTAAACGCTCCACCATCTGATCTATAAAAGGAATGGGAAAATGGTCCTTCCTAGTGACCTCATTCAGTTTCCTAAAGTCTATGCACATCCTCCATCCATTTTGAACTCTTTTGGGTACTAATTCATTTTTCTCATTCCTAACTACAGTTATCCCAGTTTTCTTAGGAACGACATGTATTGGACTGACCCATTTACTATCAGAAACAGGATAGATAATACCTGCTTCATGGAGCTTGAGGATTTCTGACATGACAACCTCCTTCATCGCTGGGTTAAGCCTTCTCTGGGGCTCTCGTGAAGGTTTTGCTCCGTCCTCAAGTAGGATTTTGTGCATGCACAAAGCTGGACTTAGACCTTGTAAGTCGGCAAGCGTCCATCCAATGGCAAGTTTGTGCTCTTTAAGAACATCCATCAATTTCCCTTCCTGAGCCGGTATAAGGTCCTTCGCTATTATGACCGGCAACGTCTCCTCATCACCCAAATACGCATATTTTAAATGTTCCGGCAAGTCTTTCAATGTCAATTTTGGTGCCTGCAAAGTAGAAGGAAGCATCTTAACATGGTTTTTAACATTAGCCAAAGTAGAGACAACTGGTACACAATTTTCAGTCAAGAGTGGTTCATGCATATCAGAATCATCAAAAAGTTCAGTTAAAAATAATGGGTCATCCCCATCCTTAACAGTCATGCATTCATCTTGTGCTAGTGTATCAATTATGTCTACTTGACAAAAAGAACATACATCCTCATCGTGCTCTTCTACATTAGGCAAATTAAACTCAACAACCTCTCTGTCATACTCAACAGATAAAATGCCCTTGTCAACATTTATCTTAGTTTTAGCAGTTTTCATAAAGGGCCTACCTAATAAGATCGAATCAGACGAAGAAGAAGTTCCATCCATTTTCAGAATATAAAAATCAACAGGAAAAATTAATTCATTAACTTGCACTAACACATCTTCAACTACCCCTAAAGGATGCACAAAAGATCTATCAGCAAGTTGTATAACTATTCCTGTTTCTTGTATTTCTTTCAATTTCAGTTCTTGATAAATGGAATAAGGCATAACACTAATCGAGGCTCCTAAATCCAGCATTGCTCTTCTAATTTTCATGCCTCCTATCTTACAAGGGAGAGTGAACATACCTGGATCGTTGCATTTTACCGGTAAGCTCCTAGTGATCAAAGCTGAAACATTTTTACTTACCACAACGCGTTCACTTCCCTTTGTCTTCCTCTTGTTGGTACATAATCCTTTTAGGAACTTGGCGTACCTCGGTACTTGCTTGATTGCATCCAACAGAGGGATATTGATCTCTACCTTCTTGAATGTGTCGAGAAACTCCTCCTAATAGGTTTCCTTAGGCGGTCTTGCTAACCTGCTAGGAAAAGGAGCCTTAGGCACATAAACTCTAGTACATGTAGGATCGAAATTTACCCCTTTCCACCGTGGTTCGGGATTTTCTATCTCTGGCTCGCTGTGGCCATGATCGACTTCCACCGACGGGGTACTCGTGGGAAGCTCTTTCCCACTCCTCAAGGTGATGGCACTCGCGCTTTCTACTTTTTGAGTTTCCATCTTTATCACCTTCTCGGCCATCTGAGACATTTTCTTGCCCAAATCTTGCACCAAAGTTCCAAAACCGTCTAGTCTTTCCCGAGTGTCCTCCTGAAATTTCAAGTTAGCTGAAACAAAACTTTGCAAAATATTTTCAAAAGAATTACCTGAAAATGATGTTTGAGCTTGCACGGAAGCCTGAGAAACATTTTCCGCTAACCGGATCATTGCATTGCCTATTTCTGACACTCGAGCATTAAGCGCATTTAACTCAATTGAGAAACGGTCTTGCTCACTCCCTTTACCTTCGTAATGGTGCGAATTTCCAGCCATATTTGAGATTAGCTGCCTTGCTTCTTCAGGTGTTTTATCCATGAGTAAACCTCCACTGGCGGCATCAATCAACTGCCGAACACGTGGGAGCAAGCTATCACAAAAATACTGAATGAGGAGTTGATCGGTTATTTGATGGTTAGGACAACTCTCGCACAAACGATTAAACCTTTCCCAACAATCATAAAGGTTCTCTCCTTGTGCTTGCATGATACCGCATATTTGCTTCCTGAGAGAGGCGACCTTCGAATGGGGAAAATACTTCTCTAAGAACATTCCCTGCATCTTCTCCCATGTGGTGATGGACCCAGGTGGAAGGTAATACATCCAATCCTTCGCTTGTTCCTTTAAAGTGAAAGGAAAGGCCCTTAGAAAAAGTTGAGCTTCGGTTGCATTGTCGGTCCTCATTGACGAACACACCATCTTGAAGGCTTTGAGGTGTCTTATGGGATCCTCATCTGCGTTACCAAAGAAAGAAGGTAGTGAGTTAATTAGACTAGTCTTGAGTTCAAAATTACTTGCTGATACCGGATACAATATACTCGATGAATTTTGGTCTAGCCCAGCTGCGGCAAGTTGCCTCAAGGTCCTTTGTTGCTCATGACTACCCACGACCTCCATTTTTGCGCTTTCTTTTGAATTTTCAAAGAATAACTACGCTCAAGAACTCAAACGGAACGGGTAAAATAATACAAGAAAAATTAAAATTAAATGAATAAAACTGTACAAACAAAAGAAAATTTTTTAAAACAAACAAATTAAAATCAACTAAGCCGAATTAAATTAATTCCCCGGCAACGGCGCCAATTTTGGTAGTGAACTTTTGTACGTTCACAAATTTCGGGTTGTCGAAGCCCGCCAAAATAATATTTATATGCCGATTATACCGACTAATTTATAGTTAGTGATAACCGGGTCGAACCACAGGGAATTAGCTTAATTCTAACTTAATTAATTCTAAATTGCTAACGGTAAAAATATGGGAAATTGGATTTTAAAAGGGAGCTCTACACTATTGTAGCTAACGGAAAATTAAAACAATAAAAACTGTGAAGTAAGAAATTTAAATGGCATGTTTGACTTCAAAGAATGGGATTGATCACAATTTGTGTTCGGATCATCGATAACTAAATACATAGACACAACGCTTAAAGCACGCAATTCGTTTGGTTATTTCTAACTCAAACGACCCAAATATACAATTAGAAAAGTGCAATTCTAATTGTTCTTGACAGTTACTCAAAATAAGGTGATCAATCCTAAAATGATTAACGGACAGAGACGGGAACATTGCGACGAATTAACCCGGAGACTAAATCGATTTTTCCTCTTTACCCAAAATCCAACATGAAGGTTATCTAATTTCTACCCCCAACTGTCACTTGGGATCAAACTAAATACCCATATTCAGATTTGTGTTACCTAGCGATTGAGGCAATTATACGTCCTAATCTCTAACGGTAAAGCATGCATAAGGACTCGGGCGTCACCCCTAATCAGTTACCCAAGCTATTTAGATGAAGAACAAGGAAGAAGATGCATAAGGAAGACAATCTAATTCATACACAAATTAGGGCAAATCTCCCCTTAATCCAAATTGATTACAATCCCAAACTAGAAATCAAACACTTACTTGTTTACCTATCCATGGAGATGAAGAAGAGAGCCACAAATGGCTAAGAATGCCCAAAAATCGAAAGAGGTAGGAGAAGAGCCAAAAGAGGATGCCCTAAATTAAGAAAAATGGGTATTTATACCCATTTTTCCGTTGGGCTAGCGCCTAGGCGCTGAGCTCTCTGGAAAATTTACAAAATCGGGCATTTTTGTTGACTTTTGATGACGGGCTTCTGCTGGGTTTTAATGACGGGCATTTACAGTCACGGATAGGGCGCTGAGAGATGGCGAGGCGAGGCGTGGGCCAGCGCGTCTGGGCGTCCGTGAGGTTGACTGTTGACCGTTGACTGGTGCTGTTGACTTTTACAAAATGAAGAAAATCTTGCATTCACCAAGATTTGAACCTGGGCACCACCGTTGTCTTGGCAAGCCCTACACCATTAAGCCATTAATCAATTTTAAATTATAATTAGATTATTTAATTAATGTAGTATAATCACTCAAAACCGTTAATTAATAAAATGATCTAAAATATTCATTTAAGCTCTTAATTTACCCCTTAACAATTAAATTATACAAAATATATCAATTAAGCTCAAATAATTATTCTAATTTACAAGACTTAGGAGCTAAATATTAGCACTTTTAGAGTGCTATCAGAGGTCCCCATCCTATTAGGCAGACCATTTCTAGCCACAGGTAGGGTCCTGATTGATGTCTAGAAAGGTGAACTCACCATGAGGGTTCATGATGAGGAGGTTAAATTTAGTGTTTTTAAAGCCCTAAGGTACCCTTCTGACTTTGAATCTTGTGCAAGCATGGACATAGTAGATTCACTAATGGAAGAACAGCTTGAGCATGAATTGTTAATAAAGCATGCCAATGATTATGTACAATTAGATGTAACTGATTTAAATGTTTCTGAAATAATGGGTATACCTGTAGATAGAATAGAGCATGTTTGTATGAATCGTGACTTGACTGACAGATCCATGAATCCATTAAAGCCATCCATTGAGCATCCACCTATCTTAGAATTGAAACCCTTACCCACTCATCTTAAGTATGCATATTTAGGAAGCAATGATACTCTGCCTGTTATTATCTCGTCCAAATTAAGTGCAAAGCATGAAACTGAGTTAATCTTATTACTTAAGCAATATAAAAAGGCTATTGCATGGACGATTGCTGACATTAGAGGCATTAGCCCTTCTTACTGCATGCATAAGATAATATTGGAAGAAGAACATACACCCCAACGATTCTCAAGCTGGGCTATTCCCGGTTCGCTCGCCGTTAGTAAGGGAATCCTTGTAAGTTTCTTTTCCTACGCTTATTGATATGGTTAAATTCAGCGGGTAGTCCCGCCTGACTTGGGGTCGCGTCGAGAGCATCGTCTTTTTAGAACGACGTTCAGAGGGTCGTGTGGGAGTCCTTTATTAGTGCTGGAGGTCGCGACGCGGTACCGAGGTTGGATCAACCACCGTAGTGTCGCGACGACAGGCGCCGAGGACTCGAATTTTAGCCATCCGCGCGACGGTGCGCACGGGAGGCCAATGCGTTCCCCGCGGCGCAAAGAACCCACCCGAAGAGGGGGTTGCGCAGGAGGAAGCGATGCGTGACGCCCAGGCAGGCGTGCCCTCGGCCAGAAGGCTCCGGGCGAAACTTGCGTTTAAAGACTCGGTGGTTCGCGGGATCCTGCAATTCACACCAAGTATCGCATTTCGCTACGTTCTTCATCGATGCGAGAGCCGAGATATCCGTTGCCGAGAGTCGTTGTGAATAATACGACAAGAATGCTCCGCCCCCCGCTCGCCGAGATCGGGGTAGGGGGCAGGCGAATTCGTTTGAGTTCCTTGGCGCGACCTGCGCCGGGGTTTGGTTTAAAAGCATTGGGGCGGGGAGGGGTATCGAGGATGCTGTTGGGTTTTATGTCCTAAAACTCGTGGTTTGTAAACTGAATGTATATTCTATTTTGCAATAAAATTATTATTGAGTTTTATTCAGTAAAGTTGTTATTGAATAAAATGAATTGTTTTTACTTTTAACCTAACTCCAATAAACAAAGAACCCATGGTTATAGGTTGTATATTTGAACTTCATGTATGACATGATTGTGGATCAAGTTCAAGTAATAGCCAGAACGGTCTATAGTATAGGGATAAGGCTGGGTACCTTATTCTGGGGACACTATTGGACGCGACCCACTTTGTATAGTACAAACGATGTGATCCGAAATCGTTCATGTGGAGACATGTGAGTGGGGGCGTCCTATGCAATGAGTTTGCATAAGACTGAACCGCGAAATAAAGTCACTCTTTCTTTACAACTCCGTTTGCTGTAAAGACCGACTTTTTCATATGATTACCTAGGTAACTCGATCTGAATCCTGAGCACGCTATGAAGTCCTGTTTATTCGGGCTTATCCTTTGACTTGTATGGGTGAGAGTGGCCCGAGATCGCCGACTCAATAAGCCTACCATCTTGGGGATAAGACCGGGTAGGTAGCTGGGAACATAGTCTTGCGAGATGGAATTCACTCCTACCCGCCTTTAGGGATTAGTAGAGAGGTTGTTCCCTTAAATGTTGACTCTGGGTCTTGAACTAGGGATCCCACCCTCTCATTGGCCCGAGAGGGACTTGGTATAGTGATGAGATCACTTACCAATCGGTTTGGTGGTTGGACCACAAACCAATAGTTCATTAGAGGATCAGTGGGACTTAAGAAACAAGATGTAATTACGGGGGTAAAACGGTTATTTTGACCTAGCTGTAATTACGAACGACATGTGAAGGATCGACTTACTGATGATGGTTATATCAAGAGGACAGAAATATATCTACGGTGAGGAGAGTGCAACCCTTGCACTTTAGTGGAGTCTCCGGGGGTTAACGAATGTTGGTTAGCTTGGTTAAAGAGTTTGACCGGTTAATCTCGTATCGTTGGAGCTCATGATCTGTAGGTCCTTTAGGTTCTCATGGCTGGCTCGGATTAAGCCGTGTAACAATATGAGAGAAAAAAATTTGAATTTAGTCAAATTTAGTTTTGGAAGAATGATGGACATATTTAAATATGATTTAAATATGAGATCGATGTAAAACATGAATAGGGATTCATGTGTGATGATTCGGTTTAAGAAACCGGGATTAGTCTTATTATTTAATTAATATTTGATATTGAATTAAATAATAATATTAATTAATTAAAAAATTTAATTAATTATAATTTATTTTGTTTATTAAAATTAATTATGAATTAATTTTAAAATGACAAAATATTACAAGTGGGATTATCCAAGTCAAAGTGAAATTATCCATGTTGAGTGGATTTATCCAAGTTGTGAAGTGGATTGTGAATCACCAACAACATGCATATAAACTCATCAATTTTGGAACACTTGGTTGAAGACTAATCCATCCAATTTGAGGTGTCATGCTAAGCAAAGACTTTGTTGCATGTGAATTGCCTATAAATTGGATGAAGATTCAAATGGTTTGAGGTTGATGAATTTTCAAAGAGTTTGAATATTTGGATGAGCATGAAGAGTTCATGTTACTTGAGAAATTAGAAAGCTAAGTGTTAGATTTCTTCTCACAAAATCCTCATCACTTTCATCTTCCCATCTTCTTCTTCCAAACTTTTTCTTTCATAAAGGAGTCCCACAACTCCATTGCTCGGCCCGAGGATATCGGGACTACCGAAGGTGGTTCTCGAGGAGTTCGAGGAAGCTTCGAAGGGTTCGTGAGGAGATTCGAGCATTGGAAGAGAAGTCTTTAGAACTACAAGAGGTATATGTTCTAATTCCTTTTATTTCAATGCTTTGTGCATGTTTCTTATTTAGCTAAATTGATGAAGTTAGAGTGCCAATGATCCGTCTCGCTTCTCAATTTGCATCAATTTGAGCTCGGTGGGTATTTGTTTTAGAAATTTATTTTTCTGGGCGTCTAAAGTGTTTCCCGGTTTTGGCATATTTTTTTGAGCTTTTATTTGTACTTTGTTTTGTAATTGTCCGGGCGTGTATGGGCTTTAATGTGTGAAGAAGAGTCTGTAAAAAATTCGGAGTCATTAGAGTCCATATAGGCTTTCAATTCGAAGACAGAAGCTCGGGTGTCGGAAAAAACAGCATGCTGTTTTTTTGCTGTTTTTTTTCTGCAAAATTCCAGCACAAAACCGGTTCAGCGCAAGGTGGAAGAAACGGTCCGGTTCGGTCCTCGAGTTGTCCGGTTCACTGAAAGTCGGACCGGTTCCTTGTTCTTCACCCTCTGGAGGTCTGGTTCAGCGTTCGTTTGGTCCGGTTCGGGTCGGTATTGGTCCAGTTACGGGCTGTTGAAGTCGGGACACCAGTTATGGACCGATTCAGTTTTTTTTGAAGTTTTGTAGTTGCTGTTTTTTTGGCCGGTTCAAGCAAATTCAAGCTGGTTCATGGCGGTTCGAAGGGTTCGGAAGCGTCTCAACTTAGTTGATGAATTATTATTGTAATAATTTAGTTGCTTGCTTGTCCGTGATGCCAAAACCGGTCCACTTTAGTGTGTTTAATTAATTATGCATTGTGAATGTATGTTTTAATTAAAGTCTCTTGTATGTGCATAAAGTATGCCATATAGATTTCAAATCCCACCATAGGAAGCATGTTGCATGCATTGAAAGTATAATATAAGTGTTATGTTGTATAGTATGCATGCTTAATTCATGAGAATTAATATAAGTGTTATATTAATTTATGAATTGGATGTTGCTTGTTTAAAAGTAAAATTAATATAAGTGTTATATTAATTGTGAAATTAAACATACAACATAGTTGCCTTAGTTGAATATAATTGTTATATTCTTGCTTGGGAAGCATGTTATTGTTGAGTTTTATGTCCTAAAACTCGTGGTTTGTAAACTGTTATGTTTGTAAATATTCTATTTAGAATAAAGAGTTATTAGTTTTATTCAGTAAAAGAGTTTACTGGAATAAAGTGAAACGTGTTTGGTTTAACCTATACCAATGACCAACACCCTTGGCTGAATATGAGTATTTGAGCCTCATGTATGACATGATTGTGGATCAGGCTCAAGTAGTCAGTCAAAACAGTCTATAGTATACGGATAAGGCTGGGTACCTTATCCTGGTAACACTATTGGATGCGGCTCACTTTGTATTGTACAGGACGATGTGATCCGAATCGTTCCACATGGAGATGTGAGAAGTGAGGGCGTCCTGTGTAAAGAGTTTACATAAGACCGAACCGCGTATTAAGTCGCTCTCTCTTTATAACTCCGTTTACTGATGAGACAAACTTATACATATTGATGGCCTAGGTAACTCGATCTCAATCCTGAGCTCGCTATGAACTCCTGCTTATTCGATAGTATCCTTTGACTTGCACGGGTGAGAGTGGCCCATTAGCGCCGACTCAATAAGCCTACCATCTTGGGGATAAAGTCGAATAGGTAGCTGGGGACATAGTAAAGCAATATTGGAGTTCACTCCTAACCCGCTCTTCAGGGTTAGTAGATAGGTTGTTCCCTTAATAGCTGACTCCGGGGCTTGAACAATGAGCGCTCACACTCTCATGTGATGAGAGAGTTAATTGATCTGTTGGTTGGACCACTGATCTATTGTTCATTAGAGGTATCAGTGGTACTTAAGGAACAAGACGTAATGCAGGGGTTAAACGGTTTAAATGACCCAGCTGTGATTACGAACAACCTGTGAAGGGTTGACTTGCCCATGACGGTTATATCGGAGGACATAATATATCTACAGTGAGGAGAGTGCAACCCTCGGACTTTAGTGGAGTCTCCGAGGGTTAACGAATGTTGATTAGTTCGGTTAAAAGAGTTTTGACCGGATAATCTCGTATCGTTGGAGCTCATGATCTGTAGGTCCTTTAGGTTCTCCTGGCTAGCTCGGATAACGTCGTGCAACAGTATAAGAGATATTAAAAAGAAAAAGAATTTGAATTGTTCAAATTCGGCTTGTGGAAGAATGATGAACATATTTAAATATGATTTAAATATGAGTATGGCCTAAAACATGAATAGGATTCATGTGTAAAAAAGTCGGTTTTCGTAAAACCGGGTTTAGCCATATTATTTAATTAATTTTTGATATTAAATTAAATAATATTTATTAATTAAAATGTTTAATTAATAATTATATATATATATTTTATTTATTAAATGTTTAATAAATAAAATTATTATTATTATTTTTAAATAATAATAATAATAGTTATATATATATAAGGTTTTCTTAAGGGTTAAGAAAAGTATTTTGTTAGGCTTTTTATATTTCATGGGCTGATGGGCTTTCGGTGGATTTTGGGGTTGATATAAATGAATTGTGAATTCATTTGCTTCAACTTCTACGTGAGTCCCTCTCTGCAGCCTTATTTTCTTCATCTTCTTCCTCTGCCTCTTTTCCTTTTCTCTTGTTTCGGAGTCCCACCATTTCGTTGCACGGCGCCGAGGATAGCGGGACTACCTCGGGTGGTCCTCGACGCGTTCGTGAGAAGAGGTTTGAAGAGTTCGTGACGAAGAACGGCCGGCGAATTTGAAGAAATTGGAGCTTCAAGGGTATGTATTTCTAATTTCTTATTTCCGTCTTTTGAGCATGTTTTCTATTTGTTAAATTGATGAAATTAGAGCATCATCGGTCCGAAATCGCGTTCCGCTGCGGTAAAACGCTCCATCAATTGGTATCAGAGCGATTTTGTGATTAACTCAATTTGCATCAATTTAAGTTGGTGGGTATTTTAATTAGAAATTGTTTCTGAATGGATGTCTAAAGTGAATATAGATTTTGGCATAGTTTCTATTTGAATTTCATTATATGTAATTGCCCGAGAATGTATGGGCTTTAATGCGTGCGGAAGAGTCTATATTTTTAGAGTAATTAGAGTCCATATAAGTTTCTTTGTGAAAGAAGCTCGAGTTTGGAGCTCGCCGAAATGTTCGGTATAAATTCAAACTCGTTCTAGGAAATACGAAGAGAAATTCGAAGAGAAATTGGCCGAAGCGTTCGGAGGAAGCAAGCTGGTCAAAAGCGGTGCGAAGAGTTCGAAGTCGGCTCAAGATTTAGCTTGTTGTTCAAGCTTGTAATAAATTAGTTATTGCTTGCTAAATGCCAAAATCGATCCACTTTAGTGTGTTTAATTAATTATGCATTGCGAATGTATGTTTTAATTAAAATCCATGTTTGTACGTGCATATCGTATGCCATATAGATTTAAAATCCCACCATAGGAAGCATGCTCCATGCATTAAAATTATGTTATAAGTGTTATAATATATAGTATGCATATTTGGGAATTCATGAGTATTAATATAAGAGTTATATTAATTCATGAATTAGATGTTGCTAATTTAATAGAATAATTGATATAAGTGTTATATTAATTATGAAATTAAATTTACAACATAGGTTGTCCTGATTTTATGCATATTATAGGTTATAAGTGTTATAATACATTGGATGCATGTTTAATTCATGAGTATTAATATAAGTGTTATATTAATTCATGAATTAGTTGTTGTTTGCTTAATAGAATAATTAATATGTGTTATATTAATTATGAAATTAAACATCCAACCAAGATGCATTATTGTATGTTATAATTGTTATAATGTATAGGATGCATGCTTAATTCATAAATAATTGATATAAGTGTTATATTAATTTATGAATTAGGAGTTGTATATTTAAGAGCATAATCGATATAAGTGTTATATTGATTATGAAGTTAAATATTCAATTTGTCATGCCTTAGCGTATGTATGTTTGAGAAGCATATTGAGGTTTGTTATAGAATGTCTAGTTTTTGCAAGTGTTGTAAAAATGACTTAGACTTTTAAAATCTATAACAAAGAAAAGAGCATGTTCATTTAGGGTTAATGGTTCGATCAGGTTCATTAGATGAATAGGTCGATATCTCGTAAATGCTAAGGTTATGAGAAACTCACCCGGTGAAATCCTGTTCGAGGTTGGAGGTATTTAAGCTGACGGTTTACGGAACACCTCCTACCTGGGGACTATCCGGTACTTGAGTAAAGTTAACCGGCTTTATGAGCATGCGTGATAGGTGTGAGGTTAATTAAACTTGTTAATAACCTAGACATCTCAGGTAAAAAGTTTACCTAGACTTAAGGTTTTATTTTCTTAGCCGGATAAAACCTGAGTAATCTACCCTAAAACCGAACACGATACTTAGTAGATGTGTTGAGAAGGAATATATGATATATCCCTCTCCTGCTACGCACTCCCTAAAGCTCACAAAGTGAGAATTTTGCAAGGCCTCATGATGCCATTAGAGGCATCTCCAGTCGGGTGGTGTTTGCAACTTTCAATAGCAAGGTGAATGGAGTAAGTATCTATAGTAAGTGGGAGAAGGAAGTACGTCAGTATTTCCTACGGTCTCCTCCATTGGATTGAACCGTGAGATTCCCATGTTCCGCCTGCAAGGTGACCCTAGGAGGCACCAATCCAGTCGGAGGGCCGTTTCATGGGGGTCGAACAAGTCAGTCACCTGTTATGGATAAAGAAACATAGGGCCATTCCCAACTTTGTCATTCCAGTCGGTTGCGTTGTTGGGGCCGTTCTGTGCGTTCTAAAAATGGAGGGTCACACTTGCCGATTTGCTAAGGTGTTAGTAAATCTTGACCAAAAACGGTAACTAAGATGCTATAGGAATAAGAGTTATTCTGGTGTTAGCATTTAGTCAAGAATGTCTTGGTTTAGTGAAGGAATGCTTGACTACCAGTCGGTAGCGACCATTCTAACTCACTAAAGTATCGTTGCATGTAAATAAAGAGTTTGGGTACTTTATTTGCTGCTAAACCTCTTAATTGGTTTAAATAGGTTAAAATCGTTTCACTAATAGTTTTACATTCTTTTTTCAGCATGTCGAGCTCTTTTATTCAGTTGTTAGCTCACGACAAATTAACCGGTGAAAATTTTGGGACGTGGAAGTCGAACCTTAATGCTGTTTTGGTTCTCGACAACCTAAGGTTTGTCTTAACGGAGGAGTGTCCTCCGGTTCCTGGTTCAAATGCCTTACGAACTGTTCGTGAAGCATATGACGGTTGGATTCGAGCTAACGATAAAGCTCGAGTTTATATCCTGGCAAGCATATCTGATGTTTTGTCAAGGAAGCATGAGGGGATGGTTTCCGCTAAGGAAATCATGGCTTCACTACAAGAGATGTTTGGAAAGCCTTCCTCATCTCTTAGGTATGAAGCCCTCAAGCACATTTACAACTGCCATATGGCTGAAGGAACCTCTGTTAGGGAACATGTCCTTAACATGATGGTGTACTTCAATACTGCAGAAGTAAATGGGGCAACCGTCGACGAACAAGGTCAGGTTGGATTTATCTTGGAATCTCTTTCGACTTCAGGACCAATATGGTCATGAACAAGATAGATTACAATCTGACGTCTCTTCTGAACGAGCTTCAGATTTATCAGTCCCTGCATACCTCGAAAGGAAAGGAGAAGGAGGTAAATGTTACCACTTCTGTGAAGTTCCAGAAAGGGTCTGGGTCTGAGACTAAATCTGAACCTCTTAATGTGAGTAATAAGATTATTCACAAGAAGAAGAGAAGTGCTAGGAAGGGCAAAACCCCAGCTGTAGGCAAGGTTAAAGCTACACACAGTGGAAAGTGTTTTCATTGTAGTGAAGAAGGGCACTGGAAGCGAAACTGCCCTAAATACCTTGCGGAGAAAAAGGCACAGAATGAACGACAAGGTAAATATGATTTATCTTCTGTCTAAACATTTCATGTGGGATATGATTGTCATACCTGAATGTTGATTCAGGAACCACTAATAATGTTTGTTATTCTTTTCAGGAAACTAGTTCCTGTCTGCCTGTTTCTTGACGAAGATGCCTTGTGAAGACGTCTTCGGACTTTATACAGTGGGAACTTGCTTGTTAGTAGTTGTTTGTATAGAAATAATTTCAAGTGTTGTAATTATTGTCTATAAACTCAAGTTTTTGTTGAACACTTTATGTATATAGTATCTTTTGTTTTTATAAATGAATGGTTCATTTCACAAAATATGTATACTGATATGTTCTATTAAACTTGGTAACAACTAAAAAGTTAAGACTTATCTTGTTATATTGAAAGCTAAATTATAAATTAACAATGGTTGTTAGTTTAGCTGGTTCATCTCAAATGTTGAGAAAGCTTTGATGCAGTGGGAGAATTATGAGATAATTCGGCCTGCTGTATTAGTTTGTTTTATGACTCTAGTTATCATATTGATGATGACAGTGAGTTCATAAACAAGAACCAGTGGCTCAAAACCATGAATCTTCAAGAGGTTTACAGACCAATTCTATGAGGTGAAAACCTCTAAGACTTGACTTTCTAGCAAAGGGATTGTCCCGAAGAGAAGAGGTTAATTGTGTATTAACTTCATCTCTTGTTGTCAGATATAAGTTATATAGTATACTCGTATCCATTGCCCTGTTCTATCTGATAGAACAAGACATATGGATATCAAGACTAGCTATCTTGATAGAGTATCTATTAGTCTTAACCAGGGAGATACATTTTTCAGGATTAAGAGCAAATCGTTTGCGAGCTTCTTCAATCCATTTATAAATTGAAATAAGCATTTATATTCTGATTTATAAGGTTTGTTTTTCAAATCTTATGGTTTTGAACATTACATTGATAAAACTTGTTGGACAAGTGTTTAATCAATGTTAAAGCTTTCATAATATATTCCCGTAATTTTGTCCTGATCATTGAGAATGATGTAGGATTGATTACTGACTTTTAGCATAAACTAGCGACCCACTCCCAAATAGTTGATCTGGAGGTAGGCTTAGTTTGTTCTAAGGATTCAGATTGATCTGAGTCGTAAGAACAAATCGCTAGGGTTGTCTCTAAAATCTTTTATTGACAAGTTGTTGTCAATATTCGATGGTCTATGGAAATGGTTTCCTGAGACACCTCAAGTATTGAGGATACTGGATGCACCCAAGTGCATTTACATATTGGAGGTCAGATGTATCTTTTGAGATACATGACCCGATATGTGCTATGCAGTGGGAGCTGTCAGTATTATTTGTCCAATTGGATTGGATTCCGGTTAAAGTTTTGTCCTTGTACTTAGAGGAGTAGAATACAAGAGTTGTATTGTTGATTCCTCGTTCGTAGCTAAGTCTATTTGCAGCTTGTGAAGCAGCAATAGGTTTATAAGTTGAGCTCGCAGTTAGTACTATGAGGAGATGTGATGGTCACATGGAAAGCCTGTAGTACTTCATGTTGATTAGTTTACTAAGTCTCTCATGGCTAAAGTGTTTGAGAGACACCTAGAAGAGACTAGGGCTCCGAGTTGCTGGAGAGGACAGTGGGAGAAAGCTTCTGATATATGATATATTAGTTTTCTCCACCTAACATGTACACCACGGACGTTTAAGTCCAAGTGGGAGTTTGTTGGGTTTTATGTCCTAAAACTCGTGGTTTGTAAACTGTTATGTTTGTAAATATTCTATTTAGAATAAAGAGTTATTAGTTTTATTCAGTAAAAGAGTTTACTGGAATAAAGTGAAACGTGTTTGGTTTAACCTATACCAATGACCAACACCCTTGGCTGAATATGAGTATTTGAGCCTCATGTATGACATGATTGTGGATCAGGCTCAAGTAGTCAGTCAAAACGGTCTATAGTATACGGATAAGGCTGGGTACCTTATCCTGGTAACACTATTGGATGCGGCTCACTTTGTATTGTACAGGACGATGTGATCCTAATCGTTCCACATGGAGATGTGAGAAGTGAGGGCGTCCTGTGTAAAGAGTTTACATAAGACCGAACCGCGTATTAAGTCGCTCTCTCTTTATAACTCCGTTTACTGATGAGACCAACTTATACATATTGATGGCCTAGGTAACTCGATCTCAATCCTGAGCTCGCTATGAACTCCTGCTTATTCGATAGTATCCTTTGACTTGCACGGGTGAGAGTGGCCCATTAGCGCCGACTCAATAAGCCTACCATCTTGGGGATAAAGTCGAATAGGTAGCTGGGGACATAGTAAAGCAAGATTGGAGTTCACTCCTAACCCGCTCTTCAGGGTTAGTAGATAGGTTGTTCCCTTAATAGCTGACTCCGGGGCTTGAACAATGAGCGCTCACACTCTCATGTGATGAGAGAGTTAATTGATCTGTTGGTTTGACCACTGATCTATTGTTCATTAGAGGTGTCAGTGGTACTTAAGGAACAAGACGTAATGCAGGGGTTAAACGGTTTAAATGACCCAGCTGTGATTACGAACAACCTGTGAAGGGTCGACTTGCCCATGACGGTTATATCAGAGGACATAATATATCTACAGTGAGGAGAGTGCAACCCTCGGACTTTAGTGGAGTCTCCGAGGGTTAACGAATGTTGATTAGTTCGGTTAAAAGAGTTTTAACCGGATAATCTCGTATCGTTGGAGCTCATGATCTGTAGGTCCTTTAGGTTCTCCTGGCTAGCTCGGATAACGTCGTGCAACAGTATAAGAGATATTAAAAAGAAAAAGAATTTGAATTGTTCAAATTCGGCTTGTGGAAGAATGATGAACATATTTAAATATGATTTAAATATGAGTACGGCCTAAAACATGAATAGGATTCATGTGTAAAAAAGTCGGTTTTCGTAAAACCGGGTTTAGCCATATTATTTAATTAATATTTGATATTAAATTAAATAATATTTATTAATTAAAATGTTTAATTAATAATTATATATATATATTTTATTTATTAAATGTTTAATAAATAAAATTATTATTATTATTTTTAAATAATAATAATAATAATTATATATATATAAGGTTTTCTTAAGGGTTAAGAAAAGTATTTTGTTAGGCTTTTTATATTTCGTGGGCTGATGGGCTTTGGGTGGATTTTGGGGTTGATATAAATGAATTGTGAATTCATTTGCTTCAACTTCTACGTGAGTCCCTCTTTGCAGCCTTATTTTCTTCATCTTCTTCCTCTGCCTCTTTTCCTTTTCTCTTGTTTCGGAGTCCCACCATTCCGTTGCACGGCGCCGAGGATAGCGGGACTACCTCGGGTGGTCCTCGACGCGTTCGTGAGAAGAGGTTTGAAGAGTTCGTGACGAAGAACGGCCGGCGAATTTGAAGAAATTGGAGCTACAAGGGTATGTATTTCTAATTTCTTATTTCCGTCTTTTGAGCATGTTTTCTATTTGTTAAATTGATGAAATTAGAGTATCATCGGTCCGAAATCGCGTTCCGCTGCGGTAAAACGCTCCATCAGTTATAAATTGAATGTAATGGTTATATTCTAGCTTAGGAAGCATGTTATAGAATGTCTTTGTTTTATAAAGCGTTGTAAAATGAGATAGACATTTAAAATCTATAACAAAGATAAATGCATGCTCACTAAGGGTTAAAGAATTCCAATGCGATTAGGTATTTAGTATCGATTCGTTTTAATAGTTAAAATAGGTCGATATCTTGTAAAGCTAAGGTTACAAGAGAACTCACCCGGTGAGATCTTGCACTAAGGTTGGAGGTATTTAAGATGACGGTTTACAGAACACCTCCTACCTGGGGATCGATTCGGTACTTGAGTTAAGTTAACCCGGCTTTATGAGCATGCACGTGAGAGGTGTAAGGTTATAAAACGTTTATCACCTAGACATCTTAGGTAAAAGTATGTTCTACCTAGACTTAGGTTTTATTGTCTTAGCTGGATAATGTCTAAGTAAAACTATACCCAAACCATTCTAAAATACTTAGTAGTGGTGTTGAGAAGGTATATGTGATACATCAATCTCCTCCTACGTTCTCCGCAAAGTTCACACCGTGAGATTTATGCTCGGCCTCGTGATGTCAATAGGGCATCCCCATTCGGATGGTGTTTGCATAAATCCAGAGCAAGGTGAATGGAGAAAGTATTTATAGTAAGTGGGAGAAGGAAGTATGTCAATACATCCTGCGGTCTCCTCCATTAGGTTGAACCGTGAGATTCCCATGTTTCGCCTGCTGGTTGCCCATAGTAGCACCGTCCATTCGGAGGGCCGTTTCATGGGAGTCAGAACAAATCAATCTCCAAAAATGGATAGGGTCTCTAAGGTCCATTCCCAACTCTGAAATTTCCATTCGGTTGCACTGTTGGGGCCGACCTCTGAGTTCTGAAAATGGCGGGTCACACTTACAAAGGATTACTAAGTTGTTAGTAGATTATTGACCGAAGTAGCGATAACTAAGGTGCTATAGGAATATGAGTTATTCTGGTATTAGCATTTAGTCAAGAATGTCTTGGTTCAGTGAAGGAGTGATTGACTGCCCCTCGGTAGCGGTTGCTCTGACTCACTAAAGTATCGTTGCAAATTAATAATGATTTTTTTTTGGGTACATTATTACTTTTGCTAAAATTCTTGATTGGTTGTTAAAAATAGGTTAAGTTCAATTCACTAATAGAATTCATTCTTTTCAGCATGTCTAGCTCGTTTATCCAATTACTAGCTTCTGATAAACTAAACGGCGATAACTACACGACCTGGAAATCAAACTTGAATACGATTCTTATTATCGATGATCTTAGGTTTGTTTTAACAGAGGAATGTCCTCCCCCTCCTAGCTCATCTGCAACTCGAACTGTTCGAGATGCATTTGACAGGTGGACTAGGGCTAATGATAAAGCCCGAGTCTACATCTTGGCCAGCACATCCGATGTGTTAGCTAAGAAGCATGAGGTAATGGTCTCCGCTAAGGAGATCATGGATTCATTACAGATGATGTTTGGACAACCGTTCTCATCGGTCTATCATGATACCCTCATGGCGAGCAAAGCTGAGAAGAAACAACTAAGTAAATATGATTTACTCGTTGTTGAAACATGTTTAGTGGAACATGATAGTTCTGCCTGGATACTAGATTCAGGAGCCACTAACCATGTTTGTTCTTCTTTCCAGGAAACTAGTTCCTGGCAGCTGCTTGCTGAAGGTGAGATAACTCTCAGGGTTGGAACAGGAGAGGTTGTCTCAGCCAAGGCTGTGGGAGCTGTCAAGTTGTTATATAGAGATAGTTTCATTTTACTTGAAAATGTACTGTTGGTTCCTAGCTTTAAAAGGAACCTTATATCTATCTCTTGTTTACTTGAACATTTGTATAAAGTATCTTTTGATTTTAATGAAGCGTTCATTAGCAAAAGAGGTGTACATATATGTTCTGCGAAACTTGAAAACAACTAGTATGTGTTAAGACCAACAGAGGCAAAAGCTATTTTGAACACCGAGATGTTTAAAACAGCTCAAACTCAAACTAAAAGGCATAAACTTTCTCCAAGTACCTATCTTTGGCACTTGAGACTAGGCCACATTAATCTCAATAGGATTGGGAGATTGGTTAAGAGTGGTCTCCTAAATCAGTTAGAGGACAACTCTTTACCACCATGTGAGTCTTGTCTTGAGGGCAAGATGACCAAACGATCTTTTTCTGAAAAAAGGTCATAGGTCCAAAGAAACTCTAGAGCTTGTACATTCAGATCTTTGTGGTCCGATGAATGTTAAAGCACGGGGAGGGTATGAATATTTCATCAGCTTCATTGATGATTATTCTAGGTACGGCTATCTTTACCTAATGCATCATAAGTCCGAAGCTCTTGAAAAGTTCAAGGAGTAAAAGGCAGAGGTTGAGAACACATTAGGTAAAACGATTAAAACACTTCGATCAGATCGAGGTGGAGAGTATATGGATTTAAGATTCCAGGACTATATGATAGAACATGGAATAGTATCCCAACTCTCAGCGCCCGGAACACCGCAGCAGAACGGTGTGTCCGAAAGGAGAAATAGAACCCTGTTAGACATGGTTCGATCTATGATGAGCTATGCTCAACTGCCTAGTTCGTTTTGGGGATATGCAGTAGAGGTTGCTGTATATATTTTGAACATGGTTCCCTCTAAGAGTGTTTCAGAAACACCTTATGAGTTATGGAGAGGGCGTAAAGGTAGTTTACGTCACTTCAGAATTTGGGGGTGTCCGGCACAAGTGTTGGTGCCCAATCCAAAGAAGTTGGAACATCGTTCAAAATTATGCCTATTCGTAGGGTACCCCAAGGAAACGAAAGGTGGTCTATTTTACGATCCTCAACAGGACAAGGTGCTTGTATCGACAAACACCACGTTCTTAGAGGAAGACCACATGAGAGATCTTCAACCTTCGAGCAAAATTGCTTTGACCGAACTTTCCAGGAAAGCTACAGATGGGTCAACAAGAGTTGTTGATCAGGCTGGTCCTTCTCAAGAGTTGAGAATACCTCAACGTAGTGGGAGGGATGTGAGATAACCCGACCGCTACATGGGTTTAACGGAAACCCAGGTTGTCATACCTGATGACGGCGTTGAGGATCCATTGACCTTTAAACAGGCAATGAATGACATAGATAAGGACCAGTGGCTTAAAGCCATGGACCTCGAAATGGAGTCGATGTACTTCAATTCGGTCTGGGATCTTGTAGAGCAACCTGATGGTGAAAGACCTATCGGTTGCAAGTGGATCTACAAGAGGAAACGAGACCAAGCCGGTAAGGTGCAAACCTTTAAGGCTCGACTTGTGGCAAAGGGTTATTCCCAGAGGGAAGGGGTGGACTATGAATAAACTTTTTCTCCTGTTGCCATGTTAAAGTCGATTAGAATACTCTTGTCCATTGCCACATTTTATGATTATGAAATTTGGCAAATGGATGTCAAGACAGCCTTTCTGAATGGCAATCTTGAAGAGAGTATTTATATGGCTCAACCAGAGGGGTTCATAATTCAGGGTCAAGAGCAAAAGGTTTGCAAGCTTAATCGATCCATTTATGGGTTGAAGCAAGCGTCTAGATCCTGGAATATAAGGTTTGATACTGCGATCAAATCTTATGGCCTTGAACAGAATGTTGACGAACCTTGTGTCTACAAGAAAATAGTCAATTCTGTTGTAGCTTTCTTAGTCTTATATGTAGATGATATCCTACTCATTGGGAATGATGTAAGGTTCCTGACTAACGTTAAGCAATGGCTAGCGACCCAATTCCAAACGAAAGATTTGGGAGAGGCTTAGTTTGTTCTAGGGATTCAAATCGTAAGGAATCGTATGAACAAAATGCTAGCGCTGTCTCAAGCATCTTATATCGACAAGGTGTTGATACGATATTCGATGCAGAATTCCAAGAAGGGTTCTTTACCTCTCAGGCATGGAATTCAATTGTCAAAGGAAGAGTGTCCTAAGACACCTCAAGAAGTTGAGGATATGAGACGAATTCCCTATGCATCAGCAGTCGGTAATCTGATGTACGCCATGTTATGTACACGACCCGACATATGCTATGCACTGGGAATTGTCAGTAGGTATCAGTCCAATCCAGGATATGATCATTGGACTGCCGTTAAACACATCCTCAAGTATCTTCGGAGAACGAGGGACTATGTGCTCGTGTATGGCGTGAAGGATTTGATCCTTACAGGATACACTGACTCTAATTTTCAAACCGATAAGGATTCGAGGAAATCCACATCGGGATCAGTGTTCACTCTTAACGGAGGGGCAATAGTATGGAGGAGTATAAAGCAAGGTTGTATTGCTGACTCCACCATGGAAGCTGAGTATGTCGCGGCTTGCGAAGCTGCGAAAGAGGCTGTATGGCTTAGAAAGTACTTGACGGATTTGGAAGTTGTTCCAAATATGAATTTGTCTATCACACTTTATTGTGATAATACTGGTGCTGTGGCAAATTCGAGAGAACCAAGAAGTCATAAGCGTGGAAAGCACATTGAGCGAAAATATCATCTCATCAGGGAGATAGTGCATCGAGGAGACGTGATCGTCATGCAAATCGCCTCAGAGCACAATATTGCTGATCCGTTTACAAAGTCCCTCACGGCTAAAGTGTTCGAGGGGCACCTAGTGAGTCTAGGAGTACGAGTTGTACAGTAGGATAGTGGGAGAAAAGCCATGGAAATATTTGATATTCCAGTTTTTTCTCATCCAGCATGTAATACTCCACTGACGTTTTAGTCCAAGTGGGAGTTTGTTGGGTTTTATGTCCTAAAACTCGTGGTTTGTAAACTGAATGTATATTCTATTTTGCAATAAAATTGTTATTGAGTTTTATTCAGTAAAGTTGTTATTGAATAAAATGAATTGTTTTTACTTTTAACCTAACTCCAATAAACAAAGAACCCATGGTTATAGGTTGTATACTTGAACTTCATGTATGACATGATTGTGGATCAAGTTCAAGTAATAGCCAGAACGGTCTATAGTATAGGGATAAGGCTGGGTACCTTATCCTGGGGACACTATTGGACGCGGCCCACTTTGTATAGTACAAACGATGTGATCCGAAATCGTTCATGTGGAGACATGTGAGTGGGGGCGTCCTATGCAATGAGTCTGCATAAGACTGAACCGCGAAATAAAGTCACTCTTTCTTTACAACTCCGTTTACTATAAAGACCGACTTTTTCATATGATGACCTAGGTAACTCGATCTGAATCCTGAGCACGCTATGAACTCCT
>CM051530.1:37416037-37433537 GCA_028017165.1 Herpetospermum pedunculosum
ACAGATAACAACTTGAACAACAAAAACTAAACAGACGAGTACGAAATAGAATTGAGTAGCAGACAGAAACGAAAAAGTAAAGACAGAAGCAACAAAGGCAATGAAAACAGTAGAAAGCAGTAAACAAGTAAATCCGCGCGTAGATTCCTTCGTCACGAACGCCTCGACTGAAGGAAAAAGGGAAGCCTTGCTTGGATGAATCTAATCAGAAGAGAAGACAAATCTTCTCTTCTTCCTATCAGATTGTCGACTCCAATAGCTGATCCCTTCTAGCCAACAGACGTAAGAGAGAAAGAAGTAGAAAAGACTGCGTTGAACTGAGAGTCTACGCCTTTCGAGTGTTTTTCAACCTTCCACTTTGATCTCCTTTTATAGTGTTCTGCAGGTACGATTAGGCCAAGGAGAACCATCCATTCTGAACGTCGTATCTCAACGTGGCAGCAGGAGAAAGAATGGGCGGCTGAAAATTCGCAACAAAATAGAAATCGGTTAGGGAACTTAACAGAATTCACTTAAAACATTGCGGTTTTAGCAATGTTTTTGCAATGCTTCCGCAATGTGCAATTTTTAAGTCTTTAACTTCGTTTTTGGTTCTTTTTCTTTCCTTTTACACATAAGTCCTAATTTAGCTTCCTTCATCTAATTCTCATATATAAGCACAAGTTTAAGCTAAATCCTACCAAAAACGCTTAAGGATGTACAACTTTCTATAGCAAATAAGTCCTAAAATAGTCACTTTTGGAGACGTAACACACCCCCAAACTTAAGGTTTTGCTCGTCCTCGAGCAATATAAGGACTTACTTGGGCTGCTGTTTAACCTCTCTAACCATTTGCTGACTCCCCTAAATTCACTAGCTATGGCAATGCTGTCATGTGACACACTTCTTGGTTTAAAACCAACCTCTCATTTTGCTTCTTCTGACTTCTCCTGCCTTATACTCCTACTGTCTCATTAACTCCCTACAACTGATCTATCTGCTTTTGTCATTAAGTTCATTGTCCAACTATCCCTAAGGTTTCAAATTCTACCTAGCTTTACCCTAGACTCAGTACATGCTTCTAATCCTTTTCTCTTGAGCCACCTAGGATTCCTTAGAGTCATGCCAGTCTTAGTATAAACCAGTGACAGTAGTACATTCATAGAACAACCTAAACCCTAGCTTCACTACATTGGATATACATTCATCTCCTTTTAACATAATAAGCTACAACCCTGTGCTTAGCTACTTGAGTATCAAAGTTCATTCACATAGGACACCTAGGCACAAAACTATAACTTATAGGCATACACTCTTCTTCCTCAAATTTTCTTTTTTTTCTTTCTTTCTTTGGTGGAGCCTCTCCTTTTGTTTCCTTTTGATGCAATGCCACCTGTGGGTTACACACATGGCACTGATTACTCAGCAACTTCAAAAGAGACACCACTATTTATTCTATTTTCATTTTTTTTCAGTTCATCATTTTTTTTCAAAAGAGAAGAAGAATGCTTATGTTTAGAAGGGAGAGAGGAATGTTCCTAGGCCTAGGGCTGCCTGCCAAAAACTTATTGCGTGCTCAATGGTTAAATTAAAATGCAATGATAGAGCACTCAGAACATGCAAGCATACATGATCTTCTAGCAAGTAATAAGTATTTTTTCATTCGATTTCCCACAGAGATTTATTCTTAGTTACTACCGAAGTGAGTGGTTAAGTAAGAGAGGGTGGTGTAGATGAGGTAGATTTGGGTTTAAAGTACCTAACTATTAAGGAATGTGCAAAATATGAACGCATGAACAATTGCAAGTAGATAAGTAAACTCGAAAGTAAAAGGAAAAGAATTGCGGAAACAGCAATTTTCTAGCAATGTTACTAACGACGAATTAAGGGTAAAGTAGGGAAACAAGGGCTACTAACGACTCATCTATAGGCTTTTTCTTACGATTCTCAAGCAGTAGATCAACTCATCATGCATCAAACTAACTCATTCTCATGTATCTTCCGATTTCATGCATTAGATCCTTTTGTTTACTCATGTCCAAGTAAGGTCTTAAGCATCTTTTTATAACAGCGAGTTTAATGATTTGTACTAGGAAAACGCCTATTCCTAGGTCGTTTTCTGGCTACCATGAATGGCTAGTATGAATATATGACTCTGAACACTTACTCCTTCCAGAGGTTAGGAGTTCTTTGGACAAAATGGATGGCCAATCGAAATTGCCCGTGGGATGAAGCTTACATACATTCAATGCATTTGAATCTAACCTACATGCTTGATTCACGTATTTCTACCTATAGCCTTGTCATTAGCACGCCCCTATATAACTTAGTTACTCATGGATGAAGATGGACTGAGAAGACTAGATGAAGACGACATGCTTAACAGAATATAAAGGGCAAAAGCAGAAGCAGAAGACAGTAACAGAAGAGAGGGAGAGCTTGCGAAATGATGAAATAGTACTTTGATTAATCGAGGTTTGAACTAAAGAGATAACAACTTGAACAACGAAAACTAAACAGACGAGTACGAAATCGAATCGAGTAGCAGACAGAAACGAAATAGTAAAGACAGAAGCAACAAAGGCAATGAAAACAGCAGAAAGCAGTAAACAAGTAAATCCGCGCGTAGATTCCTTCGTCACGAACGCCTCGGCTGAAGGAAAAAGGGAGGCCTTGCTTGGATGAATCTAATCAGAAGAGAAGAAAAATCTTCTCTTCTTCCTATCAGATTGTCGACTCCAATAGCTGATCCCTTCAAGCCAACAGACGGAAGAGAGAAAGAAGTAGAAAAGACTGCGTTGAACTGAGAGTCTACGCCTTTCGAGTGTTTTTCAACCTTCCACTTTGATCTCCTTTTATAGTGTTCTGCAGGTACGATTGGGCCAAGGAGAACCATCCATTCTGAACGTCGTATCTCAACGTGGCAGCAGGAGAAAGAATGGGCGGCTGAAAATTCGCAACAAAATAGAAATCGGTTAGGGAACTTAACAGAATTCACTTAAAACATTGCGGTTTTAGCAATGTTTTTACAATGCTTCCGCAATGTGCAATTTTTAAGTCTTTAACTTCGTTTTTGGTTCTTTTTTCTTTCCTTTTACACATAAGTCCTAATTTAGCTTCCTTCATCTAATTCTCATATATAAGCACAAGTTTAAGCTAAATCCTACCAAAAACGCTTAAGGATGTACAACTTTCTATAGCAAATAAGTCCTAAAATAGTCACTTTTGGAGACGTAACACACCCCCAAACTTAAGGTTTTGCTCGTCCTCGAGCAATATAAGGACTTACTTGGGCTGCTGTTTAACCTCTCTAACCATTTGCTGACTCCCCTAAATTCACTAGCTATGGCAATGCTGTCCTGTGACACACTTCTTAGTTTAAAACCAACCTCTCATTTTGCTTCTTCTGACTTCTCCTGCCTTATACTCCTACTGTCTCATTAACTCCCTACAACTGATCTATCTGCTTTTGTCATTAAGTTCATTGTGCAACTATCCCTAAGGTTTCAAATTCTACCTAGCTTTACCCTAGACTCAGTACATGCTTCTAATCCTTTTCTCTTGAGCCACCTAGGATTCCTTAGAGTCATGCCAGTCTTAGTATAAACCAGTGACAGTAGTACATTCATAGAACAACCTAAACCCTGGCATCACTACATTGGATATACATTCATCTCCTTTAACATACCTATAAGCTACAACCCTGTGCTTAGCTACTTGAGTATCAGAGTTCATTCACATAGGACACCTAAGCACAGAACTATAACTTATAGGCATACACTCTTCTTCCTCAAGTTTTCTTTTTTTTCTTTCTTTCTTTGGTGGAGCCTCTCCTTTGGTTTCTTTTTGATGCAATGCCACCTGTGGGTTACACACATGGCACTGATTACTCAGCAACTTCAAAAGAGACACCACTATTTATTCTATTTTCATTTTTTTTCAGTTCATCATTTTTTTTCAAAAGAGAAGAAGAATGCTTATGTTTAGAAGGGAGAGAGGAATGTTCCTAGGCCTAGGGCTGCCTCCCCCAAACTAAAACTTCTCATTGTCCCCAATGAGAGTCTTAGGTGGCACACCCCCAAACTTATCCTAGAAGCATATAGTCTAGGGCAAAACAAAGAGAATCGAAAAGTCCTAGGCATAGAATGAACTTTCCTAAAGCAGATACTACAGCAGCAGAATTTACAAAAACAGTAAAGTAGGGCTTACAAAGATGCATGCTGAGCAACTTAAGAGAGTTAATTTCAACTATCAAAGGTGTTCTAAGACACTCATCCCGCATGCTTACAGATAGGTCATATATGGCAGTCATACAAGCAGTAGAAGAGCAAAATTGAAACAGAACCAGCCTATCAAACAATCAGACAATAGCATGCGATAACTAACAAAAATTGCGGAATCCGCAATTATTTCGCAATCAACCTACTGAGCAGATATATCAGTGAGCAAGGCCCTTTTGCATGCTATTTCCAGTTATCTACAGCTACTAAAAAAAAAACTAAAACAAGCTAGCTACTCAGATACCATCTACCTAAACTACCCTATCCTAAACAATCAAAAGAAATAAAAAACAGACAAGTATTCGATTAAGAAAACAACAGTCACCAGTCAACGAAAAGCAGGTTTTTGTTTTTTTTTTTTTTATTTTAAGAGGGAACAGAAGTACTCCCTCGAGTGCCCATCAAACCGGCACTCAAACATCCTCATCATCATCCTTCCTCTCCCTTGGAGGTGCCCACGGCGTCAGCAGATCAGTAGCGAAATCAGGGAAGACACATCCCTTCTATTCTGCCACATCCTTGTCCCTCGCCTGCGCGTATTCAGCCCATTGCGCCATCTTCTTCTGGAGGTCCAACAAGCAGGCCATGGAGAGTGATTGAGCAGCAGCCAATCCGTCCAGCTCAAACTCCATATTACCTTTCCGTCGCATCCGCAAGGCTGTGGGCAATTCCAGATGCCCTGTGTAGGCCAGCTGCCCTGTGTAGGCCAGCTGCCCTGTGTAGGCCAGCTGCCTCTCCTTCCTCTCGATGGGCACACCTGCACGAAGACAGAGTTTAGTAATGGTGTTTGGGAAGAAAAGAGGGCCCTTACCTTTCTTTGTGCAGTCGGCTATGGATGATGCAATGACCTCCCCGACATATTTGGTGAGGCTCCTCATAATGGCATAAACCAGCAAGGATCTCCCCTGGTTTATGGTAGTCTCGTGGGTCACAGGGGAGAGACGCCTTCGCACGAAGGAAAACCAGACGGCCGCCTTGGCATTGAGGGTCGCACTCATCAGAGTGTGCTTCCCATTCCGTGATATTGTCCAAGCTGCTTCAGGTTGGCCTATGATGCGCAGAGCTTCCTCCAAGACAGCCTCAGATGGTGAGTCGATAATCCTCGCGTAGTCAGTGTATCTATGCCATTTGAGGGCATACACTTCATTGATAGCCTTGGCCAAGAAATCGACCTCAACCCCCCTCACCATGGACAGACCATCCTCGGGGTGCGTCAGATTGGCATAGAAATCGTACACCATATTGGAGTAGGAAGGGATGGGCGGTCTGAACAGCTCTTCCCAGCCGTGGTTGGTAATCCCTGCGCACAAGAACTGCGGCAGGTCCGCCAATGCATCCAAGAACCCCCTCTCATGAAGAAAGTCTCTCTTCCTCAACTCAGTGCCCCTGGACTCTGCATCTGGAGAAACAAACCGCAGGGCCTGAGGATCGACTTCGGGGTACAATTTTGCTTTCCCCTTTTCCTTCGCCTTGGTCGATTCAGCCGCCTCGACCTTCAGCTTCTTTACAGAAGGCTCACCACTGGCCTTCTTCTTCTTTGAGCGCTTGGAAGCTTTCGGCCGTTTGGCCTTCACGATCTTGGGCGCCTTCTTCCTCAGCCGAGCCCTGGTGGTTATCTGTTGGAGGCAGTCCCCCAATGTTTCATCCATTGAGTTGCTCTGTCCCGCAGGGCTATCATGGCTGCCTTCCCTCAAAGGGGAGAAGACCTCGTCCTCTCCCAACGATCTATCGCTCTGCACCGAATCGTGCTCCTCAGGTGGAGCTTCAGGCTCTGGTGTTGGTGAGGAAGACACCGGCGTCTGTGGCGACAGAGAAGGCTCAGGGCTCTGTTTAGCCGTTTCGTACGAAGGTCGGCCACTCCCACGACTCTCCTCGGTGGGAGTCTTTTCCTTGATCGGCTCTTCTACTGCGAGCGACCATTTGCGTTTCTTGGGGGTGTCGGCTGGTTCAGACGGCCCAGCAGGAGTCTCGGTCATGACCTTCCACTTCTTCCATCGGATCGGCAACTTTGGAGGTCTTGAAGGCTCTGCAACCCTGGCGTCGGTCAATGACAACAACGCTTCTCTCGCAGCCGTTTCTGCGTCAGGTGACTTCTTCTTGGCAGCAGATCGCTCAGCCCGTGTAAGCACCATGGTTGATCTGGAGAGTTTTGCAGGTAGGAGATGCAGAGGAAGAAGATGAAGGATTCTTGAAGACCAACGAATGAAGAAAGCGTACGGGGCTCAACTGATTTGACGGGTATTTATAATCGAGAAAATCCCAACGGCTCTTTCTGTTGCGGTTTCAGCAAATCTACCGCAATTAATTGGGCTGGCCGTTGGGGATTTTCTTGATTTAAATCCCAAGATTCTCACAACTAAATCTTCGATTCAGCCCGATTTCTTCATCGATCCTTTTCCTTTGATTCAACTCCTTGATTTCCTCTTTCGATCACCTATTAAAAGATACAAAATTAACATCAAATTCGTAGTAAAAATCACAACTAAACATACAGACTTAAAACCGAAAAAACATGGGAAAAAAAACTAAGGCATAGCCTTCATATGAACGAGCACAGTAGTCACTCGTCCTCTCTCGATTTGATTTTCAAGCTTCAGATAAGAGGCAGGCCGAGAGAGTCTTCACATCTCCTTCCTCGTAGTAATGCTTCAAACGTGCACCATTGACCATAAACGGTTGCCCATTCTGCAGGTTCTTAATCTCAATTGCACCATGAACAAACACGTTAGTTATAACAAATGGACCTGACCATCTGGACTTAAGTTTGCCTGGAAATAATCTCAACCTGGAGTTAAATAACAAGACATGCTGGCCCTTCTTGAAGTCCTTAATCCTAAGTCTACTGTCGTGCCAAATTTTAGTTTTTTCCTTATACATTTTGGCATTTTCATAGGACATATGTCTAAGCTCATCTAACTCATGTAATTGCAGAGACCGCAATGTTCCCGCATCGGTCACGCAATAATTTAGCTCTTTTAAGGCCCAAAAGGCTTTGATTTCCAATTCGAAGGGCAAGTGACATGCTTTTCCATACACAAGTCTATAACGGAACATACCTAGGGGTGTCTTATATGCAGTCCTATACGCCCAAAGTGCATCCTCTAATTTAAACGACCAATCTTTTCTATTAGGTTTGACCACTTTTTCGAGTATGTTTTTAATCTCCCTATTTGATATTTCAGCGTGTCCATTCGAATGTGGGTGATAAGGGGTTGCTACTCTATGTCTAACATTGTACTTAGCTAACACTTTTTCCATAGCTTTATTAATACAGTGCGTCCCCTCATCACTAATTATAGCCCGTGGTGTACCAAACCTTGTAAAGATGTGCCTATTAAGGAACTTAATGACTGTTTTGGCATCGTTTGATGGACATGCTATGGCCTCTACCCACTTGGATACATAGTCCACAGCTACGAGGATATGGAGATTACCTGTTGAAGGGGGGAATGGTCCCATAAAGTCGATGCCCCACACATCAAAGAGCTCCAACTCCAAAATGTAAGTGAGAGGCATCTCATCCTTCCGACTCAGGTTACCTGTTCTTTGGCATTCGTCGCAGCTGTGTGCATGGTCTTGTGCATCCTTGAATATCGTAGGCCAATAGTAGCCACTCTGGAACACCTTCGCAGCTGTCCTTTGGCCACCAAAATGGCCATCATATGGAGACGTATGGCAGTGCTGCAACACTGACTTCGCCTCAGCAGCTGAGACACACTTCCTCAGCAATCCGTCTGCGCATGTTTTGTAAAGTGTAGAATCGTCCCAGATGAACTTCCTAGCTTCATGTAGAAACCTCTTCTTTTCCTGCCCTCCCTTGAAATTTGGAAGTACCTGCGATGCAAGGAAGTTAGCAATATCAGCAAACCAAGGTTCCTCATCGTTATCACGATGTGCTAACACAAAGACATGCTCATCGATAAAGGCATCAGAAATTGCGGTTTCCGCAATTTTATCGCAATTATGCCGCAATCTAGAAAGATGATCAGCAACTACATTTTCACATCCTTTCTTATCTCTAATGTCTAGGTCAAATTCTTGCAACAACAATACCCATCTAATTAACCTAGGCTTAGCATCAGCCTTCCTCATTAGGTATTTTAAAGCAGAATGGTCAGTGTACACAATGGTCCTAGTGCCTACAATGTAATTTCTAAATTTCTCACAGGCAAATACTACTGCTAGCATCTCCTTTTCCGTGGTCGTGTAATTACATTGTGCCTCATTCAGTGTCTTACTTGCATAGTATACAGGATGTGTTAGTTTGTCAATTTTTTGGCCTAGGATAACCCCTACTGCATAGTCACTCGCATCACACAACATCTCAAATGGTAGGTCCCAATTTGGTCCCACTATAATAGGTGCTGTGACTAAGGCTTTCTTAAGGGTTGTCCATGCTAGGAAACATTCTTTGGAAAAGACAAATGGTTTGTTTAGCTCTAGAAGCTCACACAAGGGTTTAGAGATTTTTGAAAAGTCCTTAATGAACCTTCTATAGAAACCCGCATGACCTAGAAAACTTCTAATAGCCTTTACATTTTGGGGCTCCACTAGCTTTTCTATTATTTCAATCTTGGCCATATCAACCTCTACTCCTGCTCTAGAAACTCTATGACCTAGGACTATCCCTTCTTCCACCATAAAGTGGCATTTCTCCCAATTAAGGACTAGGTTGGTCTCCTCACACCTAGCTAGGACTTGTCCTAAGTTTTCTAAGCAATTTGTAAAAGAATCACCAAAGACCGAGAAGTCATCCATAAATATCTCTATCATGGATTCATCCAAGTCAGAGAAAATAGCCAACATGCACCTTTGGAAAGTTGCTGGTACATTGCATAAGCCAAAAGGCATTCTGCGAAAAGCAAACGTTCCAAAAGGACATGTAAAGGTTGTTTTCTCCTGGTCCACAGGATCTATGGTGATTTGGTTATATCCAGAATAACCATCTAAGAAACAGTAGTAGGCTCGGACAGCTATCCTATCTAACATCTGATCTATAAAAGGTAAAGGGAAGTGATCCTTTTTTGTTTCTTTGTTTAATTTTCTATAGTCCATACAGACTCTCCATCCTGTAATAGTTCTAGTTGGAATTAGTTCATTATTCTCATTCACTACTACAGTCATCCCTCCCTTCTTAGGCACACATTGAATTGGACTCACCCATTGACTGTTAGCTATAGGGAAGATTACACCTTCATCTAACCATTTGATTATTTCTTTTTTTACTACCTCCTTCATGGAGGGATTCAACCTACGTTGGTGGTCTACTCTTGGTGTATGTTCTTCTTCCAAGAGAATCTTATGCATGCAATAGGAAGGGCTAATACCTCTTATGTCAGCAATCGTCCATGCAATAGCTTTTTTATGTTGCTTAAGTAGCAAAATTAGCGCAATTTCATGCTCTTTACTTAATTTGGACGAAATGATTACAGGCAAAGTATCATGATCCCCTAGATATGCATATTTAAGATGACCAGGCAATGGTTTTAATTCTAAGAGGGGTGGATGCTCAATTGATGGTTTCAGTGGATTCATGGATCTTTCAGTTAGATCAGTAGTCATACAAACATGCTGAGATTTATTCACAGGTATGTCCATTATTTCAGCTATGTTTAAGTCAGTTACATCTATTTGTTCATAATCATTGGCATGCTTAGTTAACAATTCATGCTCAAGTTGATCTTCCACCAGTGAATCTATTATATCTACACTTGCACAAGATTCAGAATCAGAAGGATACCTTAGGGCTTTAAAGACACTAAACTTAACCTCCTCATCATGAACCCTCATGGTGAGCTCACCTTTCTGAACATCGATCAAGGCCCTACCTGTGGCTAGAAATGGTCTGCCTAATAGGATGGGGACCTCCTTGTCTGCTTCATAGTCCAGAATGATGAAGTCTGCAAGAAAAATAAATTTGTCAACCTTGACAAGAATATCCTCAATTTTCCCCTCCGAGTATGCGATGGATCTGTCTGCAAGCTGCAAGGTGATAGTGGTGGGACGTGCTTCTCCTATGCCTAGCTGGCGGAATAGGGATAGGGGCATGAGGTTTATGCTGGCTCCCAGGTCACAAAGAGCTCTGCCCACGTGCTTGCCACCCAACTCAACTGGTAAGGTGAAGGAACCAGGATCCTTCTCCTTCTTTGGAAGCTTGTTCTGGAGTATAGCACTGCACTCCTCAGTTAGATTCACTGTTTCAAATTCACCAATGATCTTTTTGTTAGTTATTATATCCTTCAAAAATTTAACATACGAAGGCATAGATTGCAAAACCTCTACAAAAGAAATATTAACATGCACTTGTTTTAAAATTTCTAAAAATTTGTTAAAGTGCACTTCTTGTTCTTGTTTTTTCTTCAGCCCCTAGCTGACGGAATAGTGATAAGGGCATGAGGTTTATGCTGGCTCCCAGGTCACAAAGAGCTCTGCCCACGTGCTTGCCTCCTAACTCCACTGGTAGGGTGAAGGAACCAGGATCCTTCTCCTTCTTGGGTAGCTTGTTCTGGAGTATAGCACTGCACTCCTCAGTGAGATTCACTGTTTCAAATTCACCAATAATTTTTTTGTTAGTGATTATATCCTTCAAAAACTTAACATAAGAAGGCATGGATTGCAAAACCTCTACAAAAGGAATATTAACATGCACTTGTTTAAGAATTTCTAAGAATTTATTAAAGTGCACTTCCTGTTCTTGTTTTTTCTTTAGCCTTCGAGGGAATGGAGGTGGTGGCACATATGCAGGCACTTCAGGTCGCCTCAGAATAGGTGGAGGCCTTGGAATTTCTTCTATCTCTTCTATGATTGGCTCCAGCCTTGCTTCTTATGTGCTTGTTGATGGTTGACCATGGTTTGGCAGAGATTCCAGTGGAGCACTAGACTCTTTGTTCTCTACTCTCTTTGGGGTTTCTCTAGTGTTTCTCACCAATGGTCTCCCACTTCTCAGTTCAATTGCTTGAACTTGTTCTTTTCCATCTCTCCTTGGCACCTCAGTGTCAGCAGGTAGTCTACCTTGGGGCCTACTTTTGAGTTCATTGGCTAGTTGCCCTATTTGGTTCTCTAGGCTCCTGAGGGTAGCTTGCTGACTTTGTAGAGTGGCATCATTCTTGGCGATGTACTCCATAAGTAGATTTTCTACAGATGACCCTACTGGTTGGTTGTATGGTTTTTGATACATGGATTGGTTATGTTGGGGAGTGAAACCAGGTGTTCCACTCGGTCTTGGTTGGTTAGGAGCTTGGTTAGTATTTTGTTGGCCACCCCATGAAAGGTTTGGGTGGTTCCTCTAACCAGGATTGTAAGTGTTAGAGTAAGGGTTGTTCCTAGGCTGTTGTTGGCTTCCAACATAGCAGACTGAGGCTGGATTCCCAGGGCAGTATTCATACAGGTGCCCTTCCCCACAGAATCCACAGATAAGTGTCTCACCTTGACTTGGTTGTGTGCCCATTGACATGGCTGTGGCGGTGTTGACACTAGTTTGTAGATTGGCTTGAGCCATTTGTTTTACTAGGTTGGTCAGAGCGCTTATTTGGCTACTCATAGCATTGAGTGCGTCCTTATCTTGAGCTCTACTTGGCTCTATTGGATCATCTGACCACCTACAGTGAGATGCTGAGATCTTCTCCAGGATCTCATAGGCTTCGTTATAACTTTTGGAAAGCATGGAACCACCAGCAGATGAATTTAACACTTGCCTGGTGCTGGGGTTGCATCCTTTGAAAAAGACCTCTATTTGGATACACCATGGAATGCCATGGTGTGGACATTTAAGCAGAAGGTCCTTGAACCTTGTCCAAGCTTCGTGAAGCGACTCATTTGTTTTACTAGGTTGGTCAGAGCGCTTATTTGGCTACTCATAGCATTGAGTGCGTCCTTATCTTGAGCTCTACTTGGCTCTATTGGATCATCTGACCACCTACAGTGAGATGCTGAGATCTTCTCCAGGATCTCATAGGCTTCGTTATAACTTTTGGAAAGCATGGAACCACCAGCAGATGAATTTAACACTTGCCTGGTGCTGGGGTTGCATCCTTTGAAAAAGACCTCTATTTGGATACACCATGGAATGCCATGGTGTGGACATTTAAGCAGAAGGTCCTTGAACCTTGTCCAAGCTTCGTGAAGCGACTCATTTGTTTTACTAGGTTGGTCAGAGCGCTTATTTGGCTACTCATAGCATTGAGTGCGTCCTTATCTTGAGCTCTACTTGGCTCTATTGGATCATCTGACCACCTACAGTGAGATGCTGAGATCTTCTCCAGGATCTCATAGGCTTCGTTATAACTTTTGGAAAGCATGGAACCACCAGCAGATGAATTTAACACTTGCCTGGTGCTGGGGTTGCATCCTTTGAAAAAGACCTCTATTTGGATACACCATGGAATGCCATGGTGTGGACATTTAAGCAGAAGGTCCTTGAACCTTTTCCAAGCTTCGTGAAGCGACTCATTTTCAGCTTGTTTGAACTTGATTATGTCGTCACGAAAAGTAGAATTCCTATCAGGTGGGAAATATTTTACTAGGAATTTCTCCGCCAAGTCTGTCCAATTGAGAACTGATCCGGAGGGTAATGAGTTTAACCACGTTTTTGCTTTATCCCTCAAAGAGTAAGGGAAGAGGTAGAGCCTCAAGGCTTATTGGGAAACTCCAGGGATGAGAAAGGTATCACTAACTCCTAGGAAGTTTCTAAGATGGTTGTGGGGGTCCTCATTTTCCACTCCAAAGAATTGTCCCACAGTGGACAACATTTGGAACATTACTGGCTTTAACTCGAATGAGTTGGCAGTAATTTCAGGGCGGATTATGCTTGGGTTTAGCTCCCCAGGCATAGGTACTAGGTAAGAAAGAATGGCACTATCCTTGTCATTCGCTATTTCGATGGGATTGCGAGTGGTAGGTACCGGATTTGGGACTGGTCTGTCCATTTCTTCTTGATAGAATTGCGGAGACTCCGCGGTTTCAGCAATTATTTGAGGTATAGAGGGTTGGTTAAAGAGACGTTTCTTAGCTTTGTTTCTGGCCTTAAATAATCTCTTAGGCTCAGGATTGAATTCTAGATCGCTACTTGAATGCTCATTCATAAACTAACCCAATGGTACCTGCAAAAGAAATGAGAAAAAGATCAGTTCCAATAGATATTAAACTTTGTGTTTCTAACTTAACAAACTTCGTTTTCGGTAAACTAAATCCCCGGCAGCGGCGCCAAAAACTTGTTGCGTGCTCAATGTTTAAAAGGAATATGCAATAAGAGAGCACTCAGAACATGCAAGCATACATGATCTTGTAGCAAGTAGTAAGTATTTTTTCATTCGTTTTCCCACAGAGATTTATTCTTAGTTACTCGCGAAGTGTATTGTTAAGCAAGAATGGGTGGATTTGATGGGGTAGATGTGGTTTTAAGTTGCCTAATTACTAAGGAATATGTAAAGGATAGATGCATAAATAAGTGCAAGTAAATGATAAACTCAAATGCAAATCGAAGAGATAACTAAACGAAGAGGAAAAGTGACTAAGGCAGATTTTAACTTAAAGGAATTGCGAGAACAGCAATTATACCGCAATGTTACTAACAGCGAAAGTGTGTAAAATGTGGAAACAAGGGCTACTAACGACTCCTCTATAGGCTTTTTCACACGATTCTCAAGCATTAGATCAACTCACTATGCATCAAACTAACTCATTCTCATGTATCTTCCGATTTCATGCATTAGATTCTTTAGTTTACTCATGTCCAAGTAAGGTCTTAAGCATCTTGTTAAAACAGTAAGTTGTGTTTTGTACTAGGAAAACGCCTATTCCTAGGTCATTTTCTGGCTACCTTGAGAGGCTAGCATGAGTGTATGACTCTGAACTCTTACTCCTTCCAGAGGTTAGGAGTTCTTTGGACAAAATGGATGGCCAATCGAAATTGCCCGTGGGATGAAGCTTACATACAATCAATGCATTCGAGAGCTATCCTACATGCTTGGTTCACGTGTTTTAGCCTATAGATTTGTCATTAGCGTTCCCTTATGTGACTTAGCTACTCATGGATGTAGAGAAAATGGGAAGATTAGATGAAGAAGACATGCTTAGAAGAAGATTAAAGTTAAAACAGAAAAGGAAAAACAATAGGCAGAGAAGATAAAGGAATTTCGAAGTGATGAATTATACGTTGATTAACTAATCGTTTGAACAACACAAATGAAGATTTAAAATCACTAAAGTAAAGACAGAAAGCAACGAAATGGAATAGAGTAGCTAATGGAAAAGAAATAACAACAAACAGTAATGAAAGTAGAAACTAAAACAGAAAGCAGTAAAGGTGTGCTTGATCTTCTCGATTGCGAACGCCTCGGCTGAAAAGAGAGAAAGGCAAGCCTTGCTTGGATGAATCCAATCAGAAGAGAAGATGAATCTTCTCTTCTTCCTATCAGATTGTCGACTCCAACAGCTGAACCTCTCAAACCAACAGACGAAGAAGAGAAAGAATGGGGAAGAAGCTGCGTTGAACTGAGAAGTCTACGCTTTTCGGATGTGTTTCAACCCTCCTCTTTGACCTCCTTTTATAGTATTCTGCAGGTGCGATTGGGCCAAGGAGAACCATCCATCCTCAACGTCGTACTTCTACGTGGCTGGAGGAGAAAGAACGAATCCCTGAAATATCGGATCACAACAGAAAAAGGTTAGCCAACTTACGGATTTCACTTAAAACATTGCGGTTTTAGCAATGTTTCCGCAATGCCTCCGCAATGCACAGTTTTCATTCTTCTAACTTCGTTTTTCATTCCTTTTCTTTCCTTTTGCATACAAGTCCTAATTTAGCTTCACTCTTCTAATTCTCATATATAAGCATAGGTTCAAGCTAAATCCTATCAAAAATACTTACAAATGCACAACTTCCTAACACAAATAAGTCCTAAAATAGTCACTTTTGGATACGTAACACTTATCCACTACCATGTTCTATCTTTATAGAATTTGGCAAGTGGATGTCAAGATAGCTTTTCTGCAGAATTGTTATCTTGATTGAGTATCTATAAGTCTCAACCAGATAGATTAATAATTCGAGGACAAAGAGCAAATCGTTTGCGAGCCTATTCGATTCATTTATGAATTAGAATAAGCATCTTTATCCTGAATTGTAAGGTTTGATATGGTGATCAAACCTTATGGGTTTGAACAGAAGTTTGAACGAAAGTTTGATAAACCTTCTTTTACAAGGGTTTAAACAATGTTGTAGCTTTCATAAACGGTTTCCGTAATTAATGTCCTAATCATTGAGAATGATGTAGGATTCTTTTCTGACATCAAGCATAAACTAGCGACCCACACCCAAATAGTTGATTTGGAGGTAGGCTTAGTTTGTTCTAAGGATTCAGGTTGATCTGAGTCGCAAGAACAAATCGCTAGTGTTGTCTCTAAAATCTTTTATTGACAAGTTGTTGTTAATATTCGATGGTCTATCGAAATGGTTTCCTGAGACACCTCAAATGTTGAGGATATGAGATGCACCTAAGTACATTTACATATTGGAGGTCAGATGCATCTTTTAAGATACATGACCCGATATGTGCTATGCAGTGGGAGCTGTTAGTAATATTAGTCCAATTGGATTGGATTCCGGTTAAATTTTTGTCCTTGTACTTAGAGGAGTAGAATACAAGAGTTGTATTGTTGATTCCTCGTTGGTAGCTAAGTCTATTTGCAGCTTGTGAAGCAGCAATAGGTTTATAAGTTGAGCTCGCAGATAGTGCTATGAGGAGATGTGATGGTCACATGGAAAGCCTCGTAGTACTTCATGCTGATTTGTTTACTAAGTCTCTCATGGCTAAAGTGTTTGAGAGGCACCTAGAAGAGTCTAGGGCTCCGAGTTGCTGGAGAGGACAGTGGGAGAAAACTTTTGATATATGATATATTAGTTTTCTCCACCTAACATGAACACCACGGACGTTTAAGTCCAAGTGGGAGTTTGTTAGGTTTTATGTCCTAAAACTCGTGGTTTGTAAACTGTTATGTTTGTAAATACTCTATTTAGTAATAAAGAGTTAATAAGTTTTAATTCAGTAAAAGAGTTTACTGGATTAAAGTGAAACATGTTTTATCCTATACCAATAACCAACACCCTTGGCATTGTTTGAGTATTTGAATCTCATGTGTGACATGATTGTGGATCAGGTTCAAGTATACTGCCAAAATGATCTATAGTATATGGATAAGGCTGGGTACCTTATCCTGGTAACACTATTGGATGCGGCTCACTTTGTATTGTACAGAACGATGTGATCCGAATCGTTCCACATGGAGATGTGAGAAGTGAGGGTGTCCTGTGTAAAGAGTTTACACAAGATCGAACCGCGTATTAAGTCACTCTCTCTTTATAACACCGTTTACTGATCGAGACTGACTTATACATTTTGATGGCCTAGGTAACTCGTTCTTAATCCTGAGCTCGCTATGAACTCCTGCTTATTCAGAAGTATCCTTTGACTTGTACGGGTGAGAGTGGCGGATTGCCCGCTCAATAAGCCTACCAACTTGGGGATAAAGACGAATAAGTAGCTGGGGACATAGTATAGCAAGATTGGAATTCACTCCTAACTCGCTCTTCAGGGTTAGTAGATAGGTTGTTCCCTTAATAGTTGACTCCGAGGCTTGAACAATGTGAGCTCACACTCTCATGTGATGAGAGAGTTATATTGATCTTTTGGTTGGACCAAAGATCTATTGTTCATTAGAGGTGTCAGTGGTACTTAAGGAACAAGATGTAATGCAGGGGTTAAACGGTTTATACGACCCAGCTGTGATTACGGACGACCTGTGAAGGATCGACTTACCAATGACGGTTATATCAAGAGGACACAATATATATACAGTGAGGAGAGTGCAACCCTTGAACTTTAGTGGAGTCTCCGGGGGTTAACGAATGTTGATCGATTCGGGTCAAAAGAGTTTTGACCGAATGATCTCGTATCGTTGGAGCTCATGATCTGTAGGTCCTTTAGGTTCTCCTGGCTAGCTCGGATAAAGCGGTATAGCAGTGCTATAGTGTTAAATTCAGAGAAATCTGAATTAGGGTTTGTTTGAGGGTTTGTATATTTAAATGTGATTTAAATATATAATTGGAGGAAGCTAAATTTAAATGTGATTTAAATACTCGACCGGAGAAAAATATGAATTTTGATTCGTATTTTGGAAAAGTCGGTTTTCTGAAAACCGGGCAATAGTGGAAGGTTTATTATTATATTAGTATTTGATATTAA
>CM051530.1:37438537-37466037 GCA_028017165.1 Herpetospermum pedunculosum
AGTTAACGAAAAGCAGTTTGATTATTTTTTTCTTTTAGGGAACAGAAATACTCCCTTGAGTGCTAATCAGCCTAGCACTCAGATGTCCTCATCATCATCATCCCTTTTTGGTCCTGGAGGCGCCCATGGTGTCAGTAGGTCCGTGGGGAATTCAGGAAAGATGCAGCCCAATTGGTCTGCCACATCTTTATCCCTTGCCTGCGCATATGTGGCCCACTGAGCCATCTTCTTCTGCAGGTCCATCAGACAGGCCATTGACAGAAACTGAGCAGCAGCCAGGCCATCCAACTCGAACTCCATGTTCCCCTTCCTTCGCATCCTCAAGGCAGTAGGCAACTCCAGGTGCCCCGTGTAGGCTAGCTGCCTTTCCATCCGCTCGATGCGTACCCCTGCACGTAAGCAAAGCTTAGTGATTGTATTGGGAAAGAAAAGTGGACCCTTACCCTTTTTGGCGCAGTCAGCGATTGAGGCTGCAATGACTTCGCCAACGTTGATTGTGAGGCCTCTCATGATCGCATAGACCAGCAGCGATCTGCCTTGGTTGATGGTGGTCTCGTGGGTCACTGGGGACAGCTTCCTCCGCACGAAGGAAAACCAGGCAGCCGCCTTGGCTGTGAGGGTAGCACTCATCAGGGTGTGCTTCCCATTGCGTGAAATTGTCCACGCTGCCTCAGGCTGGCCAATGATCCGAATTGCTTCCTCCAGGACAGCTTCTGTTGGCTCATCAACGATCCTGGCATAGTCAGTGTGTTTTTGACCCTTGAGGCCATAGGCTTCATTGATTGCCTTTGCTGAGAAGTCCACCTCGACTTCTCTGACCACAGATAGGCCATCCTCAGGGTTCATCAAATTGGCGTAAAAATCATACACCATGCTGGAGTAGGCGGGGATGGGCGGTCTGCACAGCTCTTCCCAGCCATGATTGGTGATCCCTGCGCGTAAGAATTGCGGCAGGTCTGCTAGCGCGTCGAGGAACCCTTTCTCGTGCAGCAGGTCCCTCTTCCTTAACTCAGTGCCTCTGGACTCAACATCAGAGGACACATACCTCACAGATTGAGGCTCATCTTCAGGGTACAGCTTGGCTTTCCCTTTGTCTTTTGCTTTGGCTGATTCCGCAGCCTCGATCTTGAGCTTCTTTGGAGAAGGCTCACTACTAACCTTTTTTGATGAAGGCTCCCCCCTGGCTTTCTTTTTCTTGGACTTCTTCGAGGCTTTTGGCCGTTTAGTTTTGACACTCTTGGGGGCTTTCTTTCTCAACCTCGCCTTCGTCGTGATTTGTTGGAGGCAATCCCCCAACGTCTCGTCCATCGAATCATTCCCTTCCACAGGGCTGTCGGGGCTAACCTCCCTCAAAGGAGAGAAGACCTCTTCTTCTTCAGCTTCTTCCCCGCCCTGCGCCGATTCTTGATGCTCTGCATCTGGGATTTCAGGTTCAGGCGTCAGGGAGATGGGTGATGCTTCAGGGCTCTGCGGCGGTGGAGTCTTTTCAGAGCTCTGTGGCGACGGAGATGGTTCAGGACTTCGCGCCGGTGGAGATGGCGAATGGCTTTGCCTGGCCGTCTCGTAGGATGGATGGCCACTCTCTCGACCCTCCAAAGAGGGAGTCTTCTTCTTGATTGCTGCATCAGCCACAACCATACTCCACTTCCTCTTCTTGGGCGTTCCTGCTGGTTCAGATGGCCCAGCAGGAATCTCCGTCACTACCTTCCACTTCTTCTTGAGAACAGGAAGTTTGGGAAGGCGTTCAGTTCGCGCGGCCTCAGCGTCTGCCAAGGCAAGGAGTGCCTCTCTCTGGTAGCGGAATTTTGTGAATATTCCGTGTGTTTCGGGTTGTCGAGACCCGCCAAATTAAAATTTATAAACACTGCCTAAGGCTTCTTCAAAACTTGTAGAAAGCGGTAGTCAGGATCGTACCACAGGGAATTTAATAGCTTAATCTAAATTCAGAATTTTAATTGATTAATTAGAGAAAATGATGATGGGGGGTTTTGAGAATTAAAAGAAGAAAAGAGAAAATAACGGGAAAAACAGGATCGTACCACATGCATGCTGACGACTCGAATCTCAATGCTTGCAAAAACAAGATAATCATGCTAACGGAAAACAATCAAGCGTATGCATAATTTGTGAATATTTCAAAATATTAGCTCTCATTCCCTAACGTGTGTGTGTGATTATTAGCACCTCCTATCCTAGCTTCCATAGACCCAGAACCACTTTAGTCAATCCTAATCCTCATCTTCCCCCTACTTCTGGCAATGAGAACAGTCTAACGGCTTTTCAATGTCGGAAAGAATAACAAAACAAAAGGCCTAACTATTTCTCTTCTTTTCTTTTCTCGAGAGCCTAACACGTCAAGCATTTATTTCGCTTCACGTTTTTAAGGACTAGTGCTCACTTCTGTTAGTTGCCCTTTCATGCAGTGGCAACCGTGGGTTACTGTTGCGTGCTCAATGTGTTAATAAGAATAAGCAATAAGAGAGAGAGAGCACTCAGAACATGCAAGCATACATGATCTTATAGCAAGTAATGAGTATTTTTTCATTCGTTTTCCCACAGAGACTTATTTTTAGTTATTCACGAAGTGTTTTGTTAAGAAAGAAGGGGTGGATTTGATGGGTTCAAATTGGTTTTTAATTGCCTACTTCTTACCAGACATATAAAGGAATGTAACATAAACAAATGCAAGTTGAAATTAGACTCAAAGGACAAGAGATGGAATTAATAAACGAAGAAGAAAACAGCTAAACAGAATGGTAACTTAGCAGAATTGCGGATACCGCAATGTTATCGCAATTGTAAAAACAGTAAAAGTGTGTAAAATGGAGAATTAAGGGCTACTAACGACTATCCTATAGGCATTTTAATACGATTCCCAAGCATTGGATCAACTCTCTATGCATCAAACTCACTCTATCTCATGTATCGTCCGATTCCATGCATTAGATTCTTTAGTTTACTCAACTCAAAGTAAGGTCTTAAGCATCTTGTTAAAGCAGAAGTGTTTAGTTTGTACTAGGGGAACGCCTATTCCTAGGCCGTTTCCTGGTTACCTTGAAAGGCTAGCATGATAATATGACTCTGAACTCTTACTCCTTCCAGAGGTTAGGAGTTCTTTGACAAAATGGATGGCCAATCGAAATTGCCCGTGGGATGAAGCTTACATACAATCAATGGTTCGAGAGCTATCCTACATACTTGGTTCACGTTTTTTAGCCTATAGTTCTGTCATTAGCATGCCCCTAAGTGACTTAGCTACTCATGGATATGGAGTAAGTAGAAATACGAGATGAAACAGACATGCTTAGAAGGAATTTAAAGACAAAACAGTAAGGGAAAGCAGTAGAATGCAGAGGCAAGAAACTGTGAAATGAAGAATGGAGATTCGATTACTTGATTGTTTGATTGGACAAAAGAAAGCTTAAAAGTAAATAACAGCAAGGCAGAAAACAACGAAATGGAGTGTTCTAGCTATTAGAAAGAGAACAACACAAAGCAGAAATGTAAACTAGAAAAGGGAAGACAGAAAGCAGTAAATGTTGCTTGGGAGCCTCGTCGCAACCGCCTCGGCTGAAGGGGATGAAAGAATAGCTTTGCTTGGATGAATCCAATCGGGAGAGAAGGTGGATCTTCTCTCCTTCCTATCAGATTGTCGATTCCAACAGCTGAGACTCTCACTCCAACAGACGGCAAAGGAAAACACGAAGAGAAATGGAGCTGCGAGAGGACTTCTACGCTTTCGGATGATGCTTGAACCTCCGACTTTGACCCCCTTTTATAGTAGTTTGCAGGTGCGTTTGGGCCAAGGAGAACCATCAATCTTCAACGTCGTATATCAGAATGGATGGAGGAGAAAGAACGAATCCCTGAAATCACGGAAATTAACAGAAAAAGATCAGTCAACTTACGGTTTTCACTTGAATAATTGCGGCTTCAGCAATGTTTTAGCAATGCTGTCGCAATGCAGTTTTTTTTTCATTCTTTTCCTTCGGTTTTCAACCCTTTTCTTTCCTATTGTGCATAAGTCCTAATTTAGCTACCTTCTTCTCATTCTCATATTTAAGCATAGGTTTAGGCTAAATGCTATCAAAAACACCTAAAAGTGTACATCTTCTTAAGCTAAATGGGTCCTAAATAAGTCACTTTCAGAGACTTAACACACCCCCAAACTTAAGGTTTTGCTTGTCCTCAAGCACACTAAGGACTTACCTAGGCTGCTGTTTCACCTTCTTTAACCACCTACTGACTCTCCTATATCCCTATCTATAGCACTGCTGTCCTGTGACACACTTCTCAGTGTAAAACTACCCTCTTATCTAGCTTCTTCTGACTTCGCCTGCCTAACACTCCATCTGCTTTTATTAACTTCCTACAACTGATCTATTTGCTTTTGTCATTTCATGCCACTATCCCTAAGGTTTCAAATTCTGCCTAGCTTTACCTCAGACTCAGTACATGCTTCTAGTTTTATTTTTAATGTGTCTAGGATTCCTTAGAGTCATGCCAGTCTTAGTATTAACGGTAACAGTAGTACTTTTAAAGAACAACCTAAACCCTGGCATCACTACATTGGATAAACACTCATTTCCCTAAACAACCCTACAAGTTACAACTTTGTGCTTAGTTAATTGAGGATCAGAGTTCTTTTTAAATAGGACATCTAAGCCACAAAGTTATAACTCCTAGGTATACATTCTTCTTCCTTATTCCCTTTTTCTTACTTAGGTGGGGCCTCTCCTTTGGTTGCCTTTTGATGCAATGCCACTTGTGGGTCACACACTTGGCACTGATTACTTAGCAACCTAAGAGAGACTCCCCTCTTTATTCTATTTTTCATTTTTTTTTTTTAAGTTCATCATTTTTTGTAAAGGAGAAGAAGAATGCTTATGTTTCTAAGGGAGAGAGGAATGTTCCTAGGCCTAGGGTGGCCTCCCCCAAACTTCAACTACTCATTGTCCCCAATGAGTGTCTGTGGTGGCACACCCCCAAACTATCCTAGAAGCATCTAGTCTAAGGTAAAACAAAGAGAATCTAAAGCCCTAGGCATAGACAAAACATTCGAACGGCAAATACCACAGCAGCAGTAATTTAAAAAAAACAGACAGATAAGGGCTTAAAGCTGTGCATGCTGAGCTTTTTAGAGGTTGATTTAAACTATCAAAAGGGTGTCCTATGACACTCATTCAGCATGCATTTAGATAAGCTATATAAGGTAGTCATGATAGTAGCAAAAGATGGAATTTAAACAGATCACAGCCTAGCTAAACAGACAGTCCAAAACATGCTTTCAGTCATGAAAATTGCGGGTACCGCAATTATTTCGCAATTAGATCAGGGCAGATATAACAGTGATTAAGGCCCCTAAGCATGCTCTTTCCAGTTATTCAAGCTCTTCTAGAAATAAAACAAAACTAACCTACCTAGGCTCCTATCATCAGACTATACTAAGCAAAATTAAAAACATAAAACTAAGCATCTAAAACAGATCAAAAGTGTACTAAAAACAGCATAATTCACATAGTCTATCAGAAAGCAGAAAAATGTTTTTTTTCTAAGGGAACAACAATACTCCCTTCAGTGCAATTCAAACCAGCACTCAAACATCTTCATCCTCATCAGGTTGTCGTGGTCGTGGAGGCACCCATGGAGTCAGGAGATTTGTGGGGAAGTCAGGGAAGATGCACCCAAGTTGGTCTGCAACTTCCTTGTCCCTTGCCTGCGCATAAGTGGCCCATTGAGCCATCCTCCTCTGCATATCCATCAGGCGGGCCATGGATAGGGACTGATCAGCAGCCAGCCTATCCAGTTCAAACTCCATATTCCCCTTTCTCTTCAGCCTCAGGCTAGCAGGCAGCTCTAAGTGGCCTGTGTAAGCCATCTGCTGCTCCATTCGCTCAGTGGGGACTCCTGCAAGCAAACATAGTTTGGTTATGGTGTTAGGGAAAAACAATGGTCCCTTACCTTTCTTGGCGCACTCAGCAATGGCGGCTGACATGATTTCCCCCACATTGATCGTGAGACCTCGCATAATGGCATAGACCAGCAGCGACCTGCTCTGGTTGATGGTCGTCTCATGGGTCACAGGAGACAGCTTTCTCCTTACAAAGGCAAACCATATAGCTGCCTTTGCTGTCAGGTTGGCACTCATGAGGGTGTGCCTCCCATTGCGTGATACAGTCCACGCTGCTTCAGGTTGGCCAATGGTTCGAATGGCCTCCTCCAGGACTGCCTCAGTAGGCTCATCAACGATCCGTGCATAATCAGTGTGTCTTTGGCCCTTGAGGCCATAAGCTTCGTTGATGGCTTTTGCTGAGTAGTCCACCTCTACTCCTCTTACCACAGAGAGCCCCTCTTCAGAGTTGCGCAGGTTGGCGTAGAAGTCGTATACCATAGTTGTGTAAGCCGGATTGGGTGGCCTACATAATTCCTCCCAGCTGTGATTTATAATTCCTGCGCGCAAGAACTGCGGCAGGTCAGCAGGTCTGTCGAGGAAGCCCTTCTCGTGCAGCAACTCCCTCTTCCTCAGCTCAACGCCTCTGGATTCAGCGTCAGAGGACACGTACCTCACGGACTGAGGCTCATCGTTAGGGTAAAGCTTGGCTTTCCCTTTGTCTGCTGGCTGGATGATTCTGCAGCCTCAACCTTGAGTCTTTTGAGTGATGGCTCAGTGCTCTCTTTGTCTGCTGAAGGCGCCCTCTTGGCCTTCTTCTTTTTCAGCTTCTTGGATCGCTTGGCCTTGAGAATCTTGGCCTTTTTCTTCTTCTTGAGCTTTGCCTCAATGGTGATCTGCTGGAGGCAGGCTCCCAACGTCTCTTCCATTGAGTCAGTCTTCTGTTCAAGACTCTCCGGGCTAGCTTCCCTCACAGGCAAGAAAACCTCCTCGTCCTCACCTTCCCCACTGCCCTGCGTTGATTCTTGGTACTCCCCATATGGGAATTCAGGGTCAGGCCGTGGGGTAGTGTGCGACGGCGTGGTGCTTTGCTCTGCTGTAGGTGTCTGCGCAGAACTCTGAGGTGATGAAGACAACTCAGGGCTCTGTGCAGGCGGCGATGAAGGACGCTCTGGGCTCTACACTGGTTCAGATGGTGAAGGGCTGTGCGCAGGTGATGCAGATGGCGACGAACCCTTCTTGGTCGACTCGTGGGACGCACGATCCGTTTCTTGACTCTCCACAGAGGGAGTCTTTGCTTTGCTTGGTTCGGCGGCCATCTCGACACTCCACCGGCGCTTCTTGGGTGTGCCCGCTGGTTCAGAGGGTCCAGCAGGGATTTCTGTGACAACCCTCCACTTCTTCCTACGGATCGGAAGCTTGGGAAGACGTTCGGTGCGTGCAGCGTCAGCCGTAGCCAAGGCAAGTAGTGCATCTCTCGCAGCTGTTTCAGCAGCGTCGTCAGCCCTCTTCTTGGCTGCGGATCTTTCAGCCCTCGTGAGTACCATCGTTGAGTCTTGGAGGTTTTGGAGAGAAGAATCAAAGATGAAGAGAATCGCAGCTTTCTTGAAATTCAGAGAGTGAGAGAATCGTACAGATCAAACGCCTTCTAACGGATATAAAGGAAACGGCTAAATCCCAACGGCTCTATTTTGCGGATCCTACAATTCCAGCGCAATTTTAGGGATATTTTTTCATCAAAATGTCAATCTTTGCTCGTCCGTATCTTTGATTTGGCTCAATCGTTTCCTGATTTTTAAAGCTGGAATTACTCTCCTTGATTCCCTCTTTCGATTCCCTACAAAAAGAAATAAAAACAACATCAAATTCGTAATTAAAATCACACAACAAAACATACAAACGATAACCGGAAAATCGCAAAAAATAAACTAAGGCATGAGCCTTATGTTGACGAGCACAGTAATCACTCGTCCTCTCTCGTTCTCATTGTCACGCTTCAGTCAAGAGGAAGGCCGAGAGAGTCTTCACATCTCCTTCCTCATAGTAGTGCTTCAATCTTGCACCATTAACCATGAATGGTTGGCCTTGCTGCAAGTTCTTTATCTCTATGGCACCATGAACAAACACATTAGTAATCACAAATGGACCTGACCATCTAGACTTAAGTTTCCCTGGAAATAGTTTCAACCGTGAGTTAAACAACAAAACAAGTTGACCCTTCTTAAAGTCCTTAACTCTAAGTCTACTATCGTGCCAAATCTTGGTTTTTTCCTTGTACATCTTAGCATTTTCATAGGCCATATGTCTAAGCTCATCAAGCTCATGTAATTGCAAAGACCGCAATGTTCCCGCATCCTTTACACAAAAATTCAATTCCTTCATGGCCCAAAATGCTTTGTTTTCTAACTCAAGTGGAAGATGACAAGCCTTGCCATATACCAGCCTATAAGGGGACATACCTAGGGGTGTCTTATATGCTGTCCTATAAGCCCAAAGTGCATCCTCAAGCTTGAAGGACCAGTCTTTCCTATTAGGTTTGACCACTTTTTCTAGGATGTTCTTAATTTCCCTATTTGAGATTTCAGCTTGTCCATTCGAGTGTGGGTGATAGGGAGTGGCTACTCTATGTCTAATGTTATACTTAGCCAACACTCTCTCCATAGCTTTGTTAATGAAATGTGACCCCTCATCACTAATGATGGCACGAGGTGTCCCAAACCTAGTAAAAATGTGCCTATGCAAGAATTTGGTGACTGTTTTGGCATCATTATTGGGACATGCTTTGGCTTCTACCCACTTGGACACATAGTCCACTGCCACTAATATGTAGAGGTTACCTGATGACGGAGGGAATGGCCCCATGAAGTCAATGCCCCATACATCAAAGAGCTCCAACTCTAAGATGTAGGTGAGGGGCATCTCATCCTTTCGACTGAGGTTACCTGTTCTTTGGCATTCATCACAGCTGTGGGCATAGTTGTGGGCATCTTTGAAGATCGTTGGCCAATAGTAGCCACTCTGAAATACCTTTGCAGCTGTTCTTTGGCCACCAAAGTGTCCACCATAAGGAGCTGTGTGGCAGTGCTGCAGCACAGACTTCGCTTCAGCAGCTGAAACACACTTCCTTAGCAAGCCGTCAGCACATGTTCTGTAAAGTGTGGGGTCATCCCATATGAATTTCCTTGCTTCATGAAGGAACCTCCTCTTCTCTTGTCCTCCCTTAAAAACTGGTAAAACCTGTGATGCACGAAAGTTAGCAATGTCAGCAAACCACGGTTCCTCATCGTTATCACGATGAGTCAAAGCAAAGACATGTTCATCAATAAAAGCATCAGAAATTGCGGGGTCCGCAATTTTTTCGCAATTGTGCTGCAATCGAGACAGGTGATCCGCAACCACATTTTCACATCCCTTCTTGTCTCGAATGTCCAAATCAAACTCTTGCAGCAGCAGTACCAACCTAATCAACCTAGGCTTAGCATCAGCCTTCCTCATAAGATACTTCAAGGCAGAATGGTCAGTGTACACAATTGTCCTAGTGCCTACAATATAGTTTCTAAATTTTTCGCAAGCAAACACTACAGCAAGCATCTCTTTCTCAGTAGTTGTATAATTACATTGAGCCTCATTCAAGGTTTTACTAGCATAATAGACAGGGTGTGTTAGCTTGTCAATCTTCTGTCCTAACATCACTCCTACAGCATAGTCACTGGCATCACATAACATCTCAAAGGGAAGATCCCAATTTGGTCCTACTATGATAGGGGCTGTGACTAGTGCTTTCTTAAGGGTGGTCCAAGCTACTACACATTCCTTAGAGAAGATGAATGGCCTATTTAATTCTAGAAGCTCACACAGAGGCTTGGCTATCTTAGAAAAGTCCTTAATGAACCTTCTGTAGAAGCCAGCATGCCCTAAGAAACTTCTAATGGCCTTGACATTCTGAGGCTCTACCAACTTCTCTATGATCTCAATTTTGGCTCGGTCAACTTCTACACCTGCCCTCGACACTCTATGACCTAAGACAATCCCCTCATCTACCATGAAGTGACACTTTTCCCAATTAAGGACTAAGTTAGTCTCTTCACATCTAGCCAAGACTTGTCCTAAATTATCTAGACAGTTGGTGAATGAATCCCCAAAGACTGAGAAGTCATCCATGAATATTTCCATCATGGACTCATCCAACTCAGAGAAGATTGCCATCATGCACCTTTGGAAAGTTGCCGGTGCATTGCATCAGCCAAAAGGCATTCTGCGAAAGGCAAAAGTTCCAAAAGGGCAAGTGAAGGTAGTCTTCTCTTGGTCCTTAGGGTCTATAGTAATCTGATTATAGCTAGAATAACCATCTAAGAAACAATAGTAGGCTCTACCAGTTATTCTGTCTAACATCTGGTCAATGAACGGTAGAGGGAAGTGGTCTTTTTTAGTTTCTTTATTTAATTTCCTGTAATCCATGCACACTCTCCATCCTGTGACAGTCCTAGTTGGAATCAGTTCGTTGTTCTCATTGACTACCACAGTCATCCCACCCTTTTTAGGTACACACTGTATAGGGCTCACCCACTGACTACTAGCTATGGGGAAGATCACACCAGCATCTAACCATTTTATTATTTCTTTCTTAACTACCTCTTTCATAGAGGGATTCAGCCTACGTTGGTGATCTACTCTAGGTGTGTGCTCTTCCTCTAGTATAATCTTATGCATACAATAAGAAGGGCTAATGCCTCTAATATCAGCAATAGTCCATGCAATAGCCTTCCTATGTTGCTTAAGCAGTAAAATCAGTTCAACCTCATGTTTTTCACTTAATTTAGAAGAAATGATAACAGGCAGAGTTTCATTACTTCCTAGATATGCATACTTGAGGTGAGTGGGTAGTGGTTTCAGTTCTAAAACAGGTGGATGCTCAATGGATGGCTTTAAAGGATTCACAGATCTATCAGTTAGGTCTATATTCATACATACATGTTGTGGTTTATCTACAGGCATATCCATTATGTCAGATACATTCAAATCAGCTACATCTAATTGTACATATTCATTAGCATGCTTAGTTAATAATACATGCTCCAATTGTTCCTCCATCAAGGAGTCTACTACGTCCATGCTAGCACAGGATTCAAGGTCAGAGGGATACCTTAAAGCTTTATACACACTAAATTTCACCTCTTCATCATGAACCCTCATAGTGAGCTCACCTTTTTGGACGTCTATAAGTGCCCTACCTGTGGCTAGAAATGGTCTGCCTAGCAGGATGGGGACCTCCTTGTCTGCTTCATAGTCCAGGACAATGAAATCTGCAAGGAAAATAAACTTGTCAACTTTTACAAGAATATCCTCAATCTTACCTTCAGGGTATGCGATGGATCTGTCTGCAAGTTGTAAAGTGACAGTAGTTGGACGTGCTTCTCCTATTCCTAGCTGGCGGAATAGTGATAGGGGCATAAGGTTTATGCTGGCGCCCAGGTCACAAAGCGCTCTGCCCACGTGCTTGCCTCCAAGTTCTACAGGTAAGGTGAAGGACCCAGGATCCTTCTCCTTCTTAGGCAGCTTGTTTTGGAGTATGGCACTGCACTCCTCAGTGAGGTTTACTGTTTCAAACTCACCAATTATTTTTTTGTTAGTAATAATATCTTTTAAAAACTTTACATAGGAAGGCATAGACTGTAAAACTTCTACAAAAGGAATGTTGACATGCACTTGCTTAAGAATTTCTAAGAATTTATTAAAATGCACTTCCTGTTCCTGCTTCTTCTTTAGCCTTCGAGGATATGGAGGTGGTGGTACATATGCAGGAACGTCAGGGCGCCTTAGGATAGGCGGAGGCCTTGGAATTTCTTCTATCTCCTCAACAATTGGCTCTAGCCTGGCTCCTGATGTGCTAGTTGGTGGTGGACCTTGGTTTGGCAGAGCCTCCAGTGGAGCACTAGACTCAGTGTTCTCTACTCTCTTTGGTGTGTCCTTTGTGTTGCTTACCAAGGGTCTACCACTTCTGAGTTCAGTTGCTTGAACTTGTTCTTTACCATCTCTCCTTGGTACCTCAGTGTCAGCAGGGAGTCTACCTTGGGGCCTACTCTTGAGTACATTGGCCAATTGGCCTATTTGGTTCTCTAGGCTCCTAAGGGTAGCTTGCTGGCTTTGAAGAGTAGCATCATTCTTAGCTATGTATTCCTTGAGTAAGTTTTCTACAGAAGATCCTACAGGTTGATTGTATGGTTTTTGATACATTGATTGGTTATGTTGGGGAGTGAAACCAGGTGTTCCACTCGGTCTAGGCTGGTTAGGATTTTGGTTAGCATTTTGTTGGCCACCCCATGACAGGTTTGGGTGGTTCCTCCAACCAGGGTTGTAAGTATTGGAATAGGGGTTGTTCCTAGGCTGCTGCTGGCTTCCAATGTAGCAGACTGAGGATGGATTCCCAGGGCAGTATTCATATGGGTGCCCTTCCCCACAGAATCCACAGATAAGTGCCTCGCCTTGACTTGGTTGGGTGCCCATTGACATGGCTGTGGCGGTATTGGCACCGGTTTGGAGATTGGCCTGAGCCATTTGCTTAACTAGGTTGGTCAGGGCATTTATTTGGCTGCTCATCGCACTTAGAGCATCCTTGTCTTGAGCTCTAGTTGGCTCAACTGGATCATCTGACCACCTACAGTGAGATGCTGAGATCTTCTCCAAGATCTCATAGGCCTCGTTGTAACTCTTGGACAACATGGAACCACCAGCAGATGAATTTAAGACTTGCCTAGTGCTGGGGTTGCATCCTTTGAAAAAGACCTCTATTTGGATACACCATGGGATGCCATGATGTGGACATTTGAGAAGAAGGTCCTTGAACCTTGTCCAAGCTTCGTGAAGAGATTCATTATCAGCTTGTTTGAATTTAACTATGTCATCACGAAAGGTAGAATTCCTATCAGGTGGGAAGTATTTGACTAGGAATTTTTCTGCTAAATCTGTCCAATTAAGGACAGATCCAGAGGGTAATGAGTTCAACCATGTTTTGGCTTTGTCCCTCAAAGAGTAAGGGAACAAGTATAGCCTCAAGGCTTCTTGGGAAACTCCAGGGATGACGAAGGTATCACTAACTCCTAAGAAGTTCCTAAGATGGTTGTGGGGGTCCTCATTTTCTATTCCAAAGAATTGTCCCACACTGGACAACATTTGGAACATCACTGGCTTTAACTCGAATGAGTTGGCAGTGATCTCAGGACGGATTATGTTGGGGTTCAGCTCCCCAGGCATAGGTACTAAATATGAAAGAATGGCACTATTCTTGTCATTCGCTATTTCGATGGGGTTGCGAATGACAGGTACCTGATTTGGAACTATCTCGTCCATTTCTTCGATTTCAGGTATGATTTGAGGTATAGGGGGTTGTTTAAAAAGACGTTTCTTGGCTTTATTTCTGGCTTTAAATAGTCTCTCGGGCTCAGGATTGAACTCTAGATCTCTACTTGAAGGCTCACTCATAAACTAACCCAATAGTACCTGCAAAAGAAATGAAACAGATCAGCTTCAATAAGCAATGAACTTGTTTTTTCAAACTTAACAGACTTCGTTTTCACTTAAAATAAGTCCCCGGCAGCGGCGCCAAAAACTTGTTGCGTGCTCAATGTGTTAATAAGAATAAGCAATAAGAGAGAGAGAGCACTCAGAACATGCAAGCATACATGCAAGCATACATGATCTTATAGCAAGTAATGAGTATTTTTCCATTCGTTTTCCCACAGAGACTTATTTTTAGCTATTCACGAAGTGTTTTGTTAAGAAAGAAGGGGTGGATTTGATGGGTTCAAATTGGTTTTTAATTGCCTACTTCTTACCGGACATATAAAGGAATGTAACATAAACAAATGCAAGTTGAAATTAGACTCAAAGGACAAGAGATGGAATTAATAAACGAAGAAGAAAACAGCTAAACATAATGGTAACTTAGCAGAATTGCGGATACCGCAATGTTATCGCAATTGTAAAAACAGTAAAAGTGTGTAAAATGGAGAATTAAGGGCTACTAACGACTATCCTATAGGCATTTTAATACGATTCACAAGCATTGGATCAACTCTCTATGCATCAAACTCACTCTATCTCATGTATCGTCCGATTCCATGCATTAGATTCTTTAGTTTACTCAACTCAAAGTAAGGTCTTAAGCATCTTGTTAAAGCAGAAGTGTTTAGTTTGTACTAGGGGAACGCCTATTCCTAGGCCGTTTCCTGGTTACCTTGAAAGGCTAGCATGATAATATGACTCTGAACTCTTACTCCTTCCAGAGGTTAGGAGTTCTTTGGACAAAATGGATGACCAATCGAAATTGCCCGTGGGATGAAGCTTACATACAATCAATGGTTCGAGAGCTATCCTACATACTTGGTTCACGTTTTTTAGCCTATAGTTCTGTCATTAGCATGCCATTAAGTGACTTAGCTACTCATGGATATGGAGTAAGTAGAAATACGAGATGAAACAGACATGCTTAGAAGGAATTTAAAGACAAAACAGTAAGGGAAAGCAGTAGAATGCAGAGGCAAGAAACTGTGAAATGAAGAATGGAGATTCGATTACTTGATTGTTTGATTGGACAAAAGAAAGCTTAAAAGTAAATAACAGCAAGGCAGAAAACAACGAAATGGAGTGTTCTAGCTATTAGAAAGAGAACAACACAAAGCAGAAATGTAAACTAGAAAAGGGAAGACAGAAAGCAGTAAATGTTGCTTGGGAGCCTCGTCGCAACCGCCTCGGCTGAAGGGGATGAAAGAATAGCTTTGCTTGGATGAATCCAATCGGGAGAGAAGGTGGATCTTCTCTCCTTCCTATCAGATTGTCGATTCCAACAGCTGAGACTCTCACTCCAACAGACGGCAAAGGAAAACACGAAGAGAAATGGAGCTGCGAGAGGACTTCTACGCTTTCGGATGATGCTTGAACCTCCGACTTTGACCCCCTTTTATAGTAGTTTGCAGGTGCGTTTGGGCCAAGGAGAACCATCAATCTTCAACGTCGTATATCAGAATGGATGGAGGAGAAAGAACGAATCCCTGAAATCACGGAAATTAACAGAAAAAGATCAGTCAACTTACGGTTTTCACTTGAATAATTGCGGCTTCAGCAATGTTTTAGCAATGCTGTCGCAATGCAGTTTTTTTTTCATTCTTTTCCTTCGGTTTTCAACCCTTTTCTTTCCTATTGTGCATAAGTCCTAATTTAGCTACCTTCTTCTCATTCTCATATTTAAGCATAGGTTTAGGCTAAATGCTATCAAAAACACCTAAAAGTGTACATCTTCTTAAGCTAAATGGGTCCTAAATAAGTCACTTTCAGAGACTTAACAGTTACACGATCACCCCTGGTTACACGGGCAACACAAGAAAGAGGAACACCTCAGAATATTTTTTCAAACATGCTCTTACTCTCAACGAATATTATATTTTTTTTTTAAATAGGCATATAGCTTTGCTAAATCAAATGATTCGTTATAACTTCTAACATATCAAGCCTCCCTAAATGGACCTTTCGGGGTGACAACGAGGTTTCAGACAAAATAAAATAATTCTAAGCCTACAAAACTAAGAGTAAGAGGTCTACGTGCTCAGTGAATGTAGGGGAATAATCGATTTTTTTTTTAAATATGCTCAAAATATGCATACAGCCTCATGGTTTTCTCGCAATGCACAACTATGGAGTATTCACAAGCAAATCACAGAAAGTCCTCATTGGACAACATGCATTCAGATTCCTAAACATCTCAAAATCAGAGTACGACATGCTCGAGAACTACAACGAAGTTCAAATATAAATTCCACCCCCCACCTAAAAGACTGCATTGTCCTCAATGCATCTAATCCACCATATAATCAATGATAACAACAAAAATTAAAGGGAACAGAAACCTCCCCTGAATTTTTGTGGGATCGGCGAGAGGGTACGCACAACTTCAAGTTCAATGTCGATCCGAAATATCGGTCATCTCTCCCTTATTACCTAAGAAAGCAAAATAACAAAGTTAAACAACTAAAACTAAACAAGTAAAAACTATAAAAAAAACAACAACTAATCAAAAATACAGTTCAACGCTCGGGTGCCTCCGAGAAGCGCAAATTTTTAAAGTCGATTGCTCGACTGAATTCTCCCTTTCAAATTCATCCATAATCCAACGGCGCGGGGGGTACTCCAATCATCCCTTCGTCCGCGTCGGACCTACAAACATCCATTGAACAAAATTTTTCTTTTCGTGCCTCATGCACGCCAACATCATCATTATCAAATAACAAGCAGACAGATCCATCATTATTCACAATAAAATTTGGATCATCGTCAAAAGCATACAGAAAACAAACAGATTTAGAATTAATGTCATTTAAATTCAGATTCTCGTTCTTATCCCAAGTAGACTTTAAATCATGCATAAGAAATTCATTCTTAGTCTCGTCAAATTCCACAGAGAGAGCACCCCTATCAACATCAATTTTGACCCTCGCGGTCTTCATAAAAGGGCGACCCAACAAAATAGAAGATGAAACAGTAGAAGAATTTCCATTCATATCCAGAACATAAAAGTCAGCGGGAAAAACCATGTCAATAACTCTAACAAGAACGTCTTCTACTTTCCCTAATGAACGAATGTAAGATTGATCGGCTAGCTGTACTACTACGCTCGTCTCATGCATTTCACTCAAGTTAAGTTCTTTAAACATGGCATGGGACATAACATTAATAGAAGCTCCGAGATCTATCATAGCATTTTTAATGACTCTACTACCTATCATGCAAGGAAGTGTGAACATACCTGGATCTCCGCATTTAGTAGGTAGAGTACCTGGAATGATCGCTAAGACATTCTCTTTCTTCTTCTTATTATTCATTCTTGTCTTCATCTTGCAAGTAACCGAATCCTTCAACAATTTAGCATATTTTGGGATTTTCCTCACGGCCTCCAAGAGTGGAACGTTTACCATTTCCTTTTGGAAAGTCTTCAAAACCACCTCATCTTCGTTCACATCCTTGGGCTTTCCAAGCCTACTGAGGAGAGGTGCTATGGGGATACTTGCTGGAACAATTTCGCTCAATTCTTTCTTTTCTTCAAACTCTTCATTCAAAAGATGGCTCGTGGAAGGTGCATTCGGTTCACTCTTTTTCTCTGGATAAGGACTCAACAAACGACTTGAGACAACTTCATTACCATCACATAAATTTATCGCACATACCTGCTCACAGGGATTCACTGTCAAGTGTGGAGGTATCATCCAAGGGTTCCCGCTGAGCTCTACAGGTGTAGAACGTGAAAGACTGTGTCCAACCTTCTTGATCGCACCCAAAATCTCCTCGTCTTTAATCTCCATAGGGGGTCTCATCAACCTACTAGGGAAGGGAGCCTTAGGAACATAAGATTTCATATATGAAGGAGGATTGGAACATACCGGACTTCTTGAAGATGTTGCCTCATTTTCTAACACAGGTTCTTTTACCTTTTTCTCGCACTCAATAGGAATAGAGCTTGGGGTAATTTCCTTCCCACTCCTGAGAGTGATAGCATTAACACTCTCGGCTTCTCGAGCTTCTATCTGGACTATCCTCCCAGCCATTTGGGTTATTGCAGTGCTAAGGTTTTGGAATTGAACTTGATTTTGTGTTTGAATAGCCTGACTTTGTCTTTGAAGCTCATGATTTTGTTTTTGAAGAACTTGATTTGATTCCACAAGAGATTCCATCATTTCCCCAAGTGATTTACCTGAAATGGAAGAACACATTTGAGGTAAGCTGTCTTTCAGTTCATGTACCATGCTACTTACCTCAGCCACGCGGTCCTTCAGCTCGTTCATTTCGCTTTTGAGGCGAATTTGGTCACTTCTTCCACAACCATATTGCTGAATATTTCCAGCCATGCTTGAGATTCAGAGTCTAGCTTCATTTGGGGTTTTGTCCATTAGAGCTCCACCGCTAGCTGCATCAATCATCCTCTGGTCATATGGGAGCAAACCTTCATACACAAACCCAATGAGATTTTGTTCGGCGATCTTGTGATTCGGGCATTCTTCGCACAATCTAAGAAACCTCTCCCAATATTCGTGTAGATTTTCGCCCTCTTCCTGTTCAACGGCACGAATTCTTCTCTTAGCGGCAGTAACTTCCGAGGCAGGAAAGAATTTCTCTAAGTAGAGCCTCTGCATATCGCTCCAAGTGGAAATGGAGCCCGGCGGTAGGTAGTGGAGCCATTCTCTTGCTTTTCCCTTTAAGGTAAAAGGGAAAGCTATCAAGCTCACTTGATCTTCCGTGGCTTCGATTGTCATTAATCCCGCTCTCACCAACTGAAATTCCTTGAGATGAATATGCGGGCTTTCACCTGCATTACCAGAAAATGAAGGAAGTAAGTTGATGAAGCTAGCCTTAAGTTCGAAATTACCTGTTACCGCAGGATACGATATACATAATGGTTGATGGTCTAAATTCGGCATCGTCAACTCCCTAAGAGTCTTTTGATACCCATCATTCCTTTCAACGGCTTCCATCATACCCTGCTCTTAACAAACACTAGAGAAACGCTTAAAACAATAAAAGAAAGAAAAACAAACAAACAAAACAAAATTTTTAAACTAAACAATTAAAATTTAAATCAAGACAAACTAAGTTAAATTCCCCGGCAACGGCGCCAAATTTGGTAGCGGAATTTTGTGAATATTCCGTGTGTTTCGGGTTGTCGAGACCCGCCAAATTAAAATTTATAAACACTGCCTAAGGCTTCTTCAAAACTTGTAGAAAGCAGTAGTCAGGATCGTACCACAGGGAATTTAATAGCTTAATCTAAATTCAGAATTTTAATTGATTAATTAGAGAAAATGATGATGGGGGGTTTTGAGAATTAAAAGAAGAAAAGAGAAAATAACGGGAAAAATTAAATGACAATTTGGAATAACGGGAGAAATGAAAATTGTAACGGAAATACTCAATCTAAAGGTTCCGGGTTATTAATTGCGATGTGATTCGGATCATAGACGCCCAAGACTTAGCATGCTTTTGACTAACACCCACACAAATTACACATTTCTAAGAAGAAACAAGCAATCCCGAGTAGTTGATGAAGAGTTGACAGCTCTTCATCAAGCTTCGATGTTAATTCAATTGAGGGCAATCGCTCTACCAAATAGAGTTAACTACGAGCGACGGGTAACCATGCGACGAGTACGTTACTGAGATCTCTAATAACGGGCTCGATTTACTCTTCATCTAGAGCCTAATGGGTAGATAAATTAAATGCTGCAGCACCAATTTAAATACACTAAGACTATCGTCACTCAATCCATAAGAGGCAAACGCATAATGGGTTTTTGACAAACCCAACAATCAATAAACTAAATGGGAGTCAAACCAAGAAGAAATTGATGCTAGAAATTAAAGCTTAGATTAGAGAAGAGTTGAATGCTAAACATGCTAAACATACACAATAAACCCAAGTCTCACCCAATCACATTTACAACATCTAACCCATCTCCTAAAGATTAAGTACTTACCTCTTAGTTAGCCATGGATGCAAATGGGAAGAAAGAAATCCATGGGTGGCCTTCCAAGCTCCATTAATGGAGTTACAATACCGAAAAATGGGTGGAGAATCGGGTTTAGAAGAGAAGGGGGAGAAGAGAATGCCCTAAATTCGGAAAAACTGACTTAAATACCCATTTCTGCGTCAGATTAGCGCCTAGGCGCCATAAGTCAGCGCCTAGGCGCCGCGGGCGCGCGCGCACAGAATCGGGACAGCGCCTAGGCGCTATAAGTCAGCGCCTAGGCGCTGAGCCCTCTGGAAAATTTACAAAATCTGGGATTTTTTATAACTTTTAATGTCGGACTTTTTCAGGACTTTTAATGACGGGCATTTTGTGTCATGGCTAGGGTCAGCGCGCGGACGAGACGAGGCGAGGCGAGCGGCGCGCGCGGGCGCGCGCGGACACAGGCGTGGGCGGTCGAGCGGTGCGCGGGCGGTGCGCGCGGGCAAGCGAGGACGCGCGCGCGGGTGTTGGCGCGCGGACACGGGCGATGGCGCGCGCGGGCGTCTGGGCGTGCGGCGCGCGCGGGACCTTTGATGACGGGCATACCGCGCGCGCGCGGGCGTGCGGGTGTCTGGGCGCGCGGGCGTGCGGGTGTGCGGCTGCTGCTTCCGTTGGGCGCCTGGGCGCTGGGCGCCGGCGCCTGGGCGCTGACCTCTCGGGTCTTAACCCAATTTTTGGTCATCTTTGCTCCCGAACTCCGTTTGGCCTATCTTTTTGACCCGAACACTTCCCGAAACCTCTTAAATGACCGATTTAGCCCTGAAATTCATAATTTGACTTCCCGAGCTCTTTTCCACGAAATACCTAAAATAAGTAGATTTAATTGAATTAAGCATGGCATTTAGCTAGATTTAAGGCTATAATTATAGCTCTATTTTAGAGCTATCACTCTCGCAGCGATTTCAGCGTCGTCAGCCTTCTTTTTGGATGCAGATCTCTCAGCTCTTGTTAGCACCATGGTGGAGTCGTAAGAATTTGGAAAGAGGGATTGCAGAGGAAGAAGGAGAGAGCTTTCTTGGAGTTCAGGGAATGAAGGAAACGTACGGATCAGAGCGCTTCTAACGGCTATAAGTAATGATGGAAATCCCAACGGCTATTTCTGTTGCGGATTTCGCAAATCTACCGCAATTAAATGGCCGTTGGAGATTTCCTTCGTTTCAACTGCCCATATTCCCTCAACTCAATCTTCGATTTGGCCCAATATCTTCCCCGATTTTTTATCCTAGATCCATCTCCTTGATTCCCTCTATCGATCCCCTATCAAAAGAAATAAAATCAACATCAAATTCGTAATTAAAATCACACAAAAATCTACACAAACAGTAACCGAAAGAATAGCAAAAAATAAACTAAGGCATTAGCCTCGCATGGACGAGCACAGTGATCACTCGTCCTCTCTCGCTCTTATTTTCACGTTTCAGTCAAGAGGAAGGCCGAGAGAGTCTTCACATCTCCTTCCTCATAATAATGCTTCAATCTTGCACCATTAACCATGAACGGTTGCCCGTGCTGCAGGTTCCTAATCTCGATTGCACCATGAACAAACACGTTAGTTATCACAAAAGGACCTGACCATCTGGACTTAAGTTTGCCTGGAAGTAATCTCAACCGTGAGTTAAATAACAAGACAAGCTAGCCTTTCTTAAAGTCCTTAATCCTAAGTCTACTATCATGCCAAATTTTAGTCTTTTCCTTATACATTTTAGCATTTTATAGGACATATGTCTAAGCTCATCAAGCTCATGTAATTGCAGAGACCGCAATGTTCCCCCATCGGTCACGCAATAATTCAGTTCTTTTAAGGCCCAAAATGCTTTAATTTCTAATTCGAATGGTAAGTGACATGCTTTGCCATACACAAGTCTATAAGGAGACATACCTAGGGGTGTCTTATATGCAGTTCTATATGCCCAAAGTGCATCCTCGAGTTTAAACGACCAATCTTTTCTATTGGGTTTGACCACTTTTTCGAGTATGTTTTTAATCTCCCTATTTGAAATTTCAGCTTGTCCATTCGAATGTGGGTGATAAGGGGTGGCTACTCTATGTCTAACATTGTATTTAGCCAACACTCTCTCCATAGCTTTATTAATGAAATGTGTCCCTTCATCACTAATTATAGCACGAGGTGTTCCAAACCTAGTAAAGATATGTCTATGAAGGAACCTAACGACTGTTTTGGCATCATTGTTTGGACATGCTATGGCTTCTACCCATTTAGATACATAGTCTACAGCTACAAGTATGTAAAGGTTACCTGCTGATGGGGGAAATGGTCCCATGAAATCAATGCCCCACACATCAAAGAGCTCCAACTCTAAGATGTAAGTGAGGGGCATCTCATCCTTTCGACTAAGGTTACCTGTTCTCTGACATTCATCCCAGCTGTGTGCGTACTCGTGGGCATCTTTGAAGATTGTGGGCCAGTAGTAGCCACTCTGGAACACCTTTGCAGCTGTTCTTTGGCCACCAAAGTGTCCACCATAGGGCGTTGTATGGCAGTGCTGCAGCACAGACTTCGCTTCAGCAGCTGACACACACTTCCTTAGCAAACCATCTGCACATGTCTTGTAGAGTGTAGGATCATCCCATATGAACTTCCTAGCTTCATGCAGGAACCTCTTCTTCTCTTGGCTTCCCTTGAAAGTTGGTAGTACCTGCGAGGCAAGAAAGTTAGCAATGTCAGCAAACCAAGGTTCCTCATCGTTATCACGATGTCCTAACACAAAGACATGCTCATCGATAAAGGCATCAGAAATTGCGGTTTCCGCAATGTTATCGCAATTATGTTGCAATCTGGAAAGATGATCCGCAACCACATTTTCACAACCTTTCTTATCTCTAATGTCTAGATCAAATTCCTGCAGCAACAACACCCATCTAATCAACCTAGGCTTAGCATCAGCCTTCCTCATGAGGTATTTTAAGGCAGAATGGTCAGTGTACACGATTGTCCTAGTGCCTACAATGTAATTCCTAAACTTCTCGCAGGCAAACACTACAGCTAGCATCTCCTTTTCAGTAGTTGTGTAATTACATTGTGCCTCATTAAGTGTCTTACTAGCATAGTATACAGGGTGTGTTAGTTTGTCAATCTTTTGTCCTAGCATAACCCCTACAGCATAGTCACTTGCATCACATAACATCTCAAATGGGAGGTCCCAATTTGGCCCTACTATAATAGGTGCTTTGACTAGTGCTTCCTTAAGGGTTTTCCAGGCTATTAAACATTCTTTAGAGAAGATGAATGACTTATTCAGCTCTAGGAGCTCACACAAGGGCTTGGAGATCTTTGAAAAGTTCTTAATGAACCTTCTATAGAAGCCTGCGTGTCCTAAGAAACTTCTAATGGCTTTCACATTCTGAGGTTCCACCAACTTCTCTATTATTTCAATCTTGGCCCTATCGACCTCTACTCCTGCTCTAGACACTCTATGACCTAGGACTATCCCCTCTTCCACCATGAAGTGGCATTTTTCCCAATTAAGGACTAGGTTAGTCTCCTCACACCTAGCCAGGACTTGTCCTAAGTTTTCTAAACAGTTTGTGAATGAATCACCAAAGACTGAGAAGTCATCCATAAATATTTCTATCATGGATTCATCTAAGTCAGAGAAGATTGCCAACATGCACCTTTGGAACGTTGCTGGTGCATTGCATAAGCCAAAAGGCATTCTGCGAAAGGCAAATGTTCCAAAAGAGCAGGTGAAGGTTGTCTTCTCCTGGTCCTTAGGGTCTATAGTGATCTGGTTATAACCTGAATAACCGTCTAGAAAGCAGTAATAAGCTCTACCAGCTATCCTATCTAACATTTGGTCAATAAATGGTAGAGGGAAGTGATCCTTTTTTGTTTCCTTATTCAATTTCCTATAATCCATACAAACTCTCCACCCTGTAATAGTTCTAGTTGGAATCAGTTCATTGCTCTCATTCACTACTACAGTCATCCCCCCCTTCTTAGGTACACATTGTATAGGGCTCACCCATTGACTACTAGCTATAGGGAAGATTACACCTGCATCTAACCACTTTATGATTTCTTTTTTTACTACCTCTTTCATAGAGGGGTTCAACCTACGTTGGTGATCTACTCGGGGTGTATGTTCTTCCTCTAGTATAATCTTATGCATGCAGTAAGAAGGGCTAATGCCTCTAATGTCAGCAATAGTCCATGCAATAGCCTTTTTATGCTGCTTAAGTAATAATATTAGTTCAACCTCATGCTTTTCACTTAATTTAGAAGAAATAATCACAGGCAGAGTATCATTACTTCCTAGATATGCATACTTGAGGTGAGTGGGTAAAGGTTTTAATTCTAAGACAGGTGGATGCTCAATGGATGGCTTTAAAGGATTCATGGATCTGTTAGTCAGGTCTTTATTTATACATACATGCTGTATTTTATCTACAGGTATATCCATTATCTCAGAAACATTCAAATCAGTTAATTCTAATTGTACATAATTATTAGCATGCTTAGTTAACAATTCATGCTCCAGCTGTTCTTTCATCAGTGAATCTACAATGTCCATGCTAGCACAAGATTCAGAGTCAGAGGGGTACATTAAGGCTTTATAAACACTAAATTTAACCTCCTCATCATGAACCCTCATAGTGAGCTCACCTTTCAGGACATCTATCAGGGCCCTACCTGTGGCTAGAAATGGTCTGCCTAATAGGATGGGGACCTCCTTGTCTGCTTCATAATCCAGGATGATGAAATCTGCAAGGAAAATAAACTTGTCAACCTTTACAAGAATATCCTCAATCTTACCCTCAGGGTATGCTATGGATCTGTCTGCAAGTTGTAAGGTGACAGTGGTGGGACGTCCTTCTCCTATTCCTAGCTGGCGGAATAGTGATAGGGGCATGAGGTTTATGCTGGCTCCCAGGTCACAAAGAGCTCTGCCCACGTGCTTGCCTCCTAGCTCTACTGGTAAGGTGAAGGAACCAGGATCCTTCTCCTTCTTTGGTAGCTTGTTCTGAAGTATGGCACTGCACTCCTCAGTGAGATTCACTGTTTCAAATTCACCAATTATTTTTTTGTTAGTGATTATATCCTTTAAAAATTTAACATAAGAGGGCATAAACTGTAAAACTTCTACAAAAGGAATATTAACATGCACTTGTTTAAGAATTTCTAAGAATTTATTAAAGTGCACTTCCTGTTCTTGTTTTTTCTTTAGCCTTCGAGGAAATGGAGGTGGTGGCACATATGCAGGCACTTCAGGTCGCCTCAGGATAGGTGGAGGCCTTGGAATTTCTTCTATCTCTTCTATGATGGGCTCCAGCCTTTGTCCTGATGTGCTTGTTGAGGGTTGACCTTGGTTTGGCAGAGACTCCAGTGGAGCACTAGACTCTTTGTTCTCTACTCTCTTTGGGCTTTCTTTAGTGTTGCTCACCAATGGTCTCCCACTTCTAAGTTCAATTGCTTGAACTTGTTCTTTTCCATCTCTCCTTGGCACCTCAGTGTCACCAGGAAGTCTACCTTGGGGCCTACTTTTGAGTTCATTGGCTAGTTGCCCTATTTGGTTCTCTAGGCTCCTGAGGGTAGCTTGCTGGCTTTGTAGAGTAGCATCATTCTTGGCGATGTACTCTTTGAGAAGATTTTCTACAGAAGACCCTACTGGTTGGTTGTATGGTTTTTGATACATGGATTGGTTATGTTGGGGAGTGAAACCAGGTTTTCCACTCGGTCTTTGTTGGTTAGGGGCTTGGTTAGCATTCTGTTGGCCACCCCATGAGAGGTTTGGGTGGTTCCTCCAACCAGGATTGTAAGTGTTAGAGTAAGGGTTGTTCCTAGGCTGCTGTTGGCTTCCAACATAGCAGACTGAGGCTGGATTCCCTGGGCAGTATTCATACAGGTGAAGGGAATGAACTCTTCATTCCCCGCAGCGGAAGCGTTTGGAATCGATTACTTTGGTTTATTTAGAATTAAACTAACATACTCAGTTAAGCATAAGTATTACCTTTGATGAACAATCATCTTCTTGTGTTCCTTTTTCCACGAGATCTTCCAAGCTATGACTCGAACACGGGATCAAGGCTTGTGGGAGCTCTTTGAAAGAATGAGAGAACAATTCTCCGCAGAATGAAAGAATGAGAGAACAATTCTCTGCAGAAGGTGAGTAGTGTGTTTGGCCAACCCTTTGGCTAAACCTAAATGTCTTATTTAAAATAAGACTTTTAGGAATTAATTTTATTTTATAAAATATGTATTTTTTATTTATTTGAATCTTATTCAAATATTATAAAATTAATCTTTTATAATATACTTTAAACCAATTTGAATCTCATTCAAATAACATATGTATATAGTTTTTAATATTAATGTATCATATACATAAACTATTTTCTCTAATATTTAATGTATCAAATACAATAAATATATTTTACTCTCCTACATTTAATATATCAAATATATTAAATATTAATTTGAATATTTCAAATTTTTCTTTCAACTAAATTGATCCTTGTAGTGTTACTATGAGCTAGCAAGGGGACCTTATGGACCTACAGATTTATAAGCTTCAATGATACAAAATTAATTAATTAAACTCTTTAATTAATTGACTTTCATTCATTAACTCTAGGTCACTCCACTATAGGCCTAGAGTTGCACTCTTATGCACTGTAGGACAAGTTGTGTCCAAGGATATAACTATTACATGCAAGTCGATCCTTCACGAGTTGTTCGTAATTACAGCTGGGTCAAAAGTCCGTTTTACCCCTGTAATTACATCTTACACCTTAAGTACCACTGATTCTCTAATGAACAACCTGTTTATGATCCAACCATAAACGAAGTCCCTCTCGGGCAAGTGAGAGGGTGGGGCCCCATTGTTTAAGTCCCGAAATCAGCACTTAAGGGAACTACTCATCTACTTTCCCTATATAGGAAAGAAGTGAATTCCATCTTGTGAAACTTATGTTCCCAACTCCCTATTTGGTCAAGTCCCCAAAATGGTAGGCTTATTGAATCGGCTATAAAGGCCATTCTCACCCATACAAATCAAAGGACGAGCCCTCACAGGCAGGAGTTCATAACTCACTCAGGATTAAGATCGAGTCACATATGATCATCCTGTGAAATATTAATCTTCTCAAATAACGGATTTATAAAGAGAGATTATATATTTCGTGGTCCATTCTTATACAAACTCATTGTATAGGATACCCCCACTCACATGTCTCTACATGAATGATTTGGATCAAATCATTTGTAACAATTACAAAGTGGGTCGTATCAATAGTGTTACCAGGATAAGGCACCCAACCTTATCCATATACTATAGACCCTTTAGGTTATTACTTGAACATGATCCTCCCGTATGTCAACTACATACAGTTCAAGATTACACTAATAACCTTGGATTTTATTTATATAATGAATATTATAAATTGCAAATATTAATAATAAAATAATTATCAAATAATTATTAATTAATTACGAGGCTTTAGGGCATAAATCCCAACAATCTCCCACTTGCACTAAAGCCGGTGAGACATGTATCCTAGGGCATACTCTACACCCAACAACAGGAGCCCTTCCCCACAGAATCCACAGATTAGTGTCTCACCTTGACTTGGTTGTGTGCCCATTGACATGGCTGTGGCGGTATTGACACTTGTTTGGAGATTGGCTTGAGCCATTTGTTTAACTAGGTTGGTCAGGGCGCTTATTTGGCTACTCATGGCATTGAGTGCGTCCTTGTCTTGAGCTCTACTTGGCTCTATTGGATCATCTGACCACCTACAGTGAGATGCTGAGATCTTCTCCAAGATCTCATAGGCTTCGTTATAACTCTTGGACAACATGGAACCACCAGCAGATGAATTTAGAACTTGTCTGGTGCTGGGGTGGCATCCTTTGAAAAAGACCTCTATTTGGATACACCATGGGATGCCATGGTGTCGACATTTAAGCAGAAGGTCCTTGAACCTTGTCCAAGCTTCGTGAAGAGACTCATTCTCAGCTTGTTTGAACTTGATTATATCATCACGAAAGGTAGAATTCCTATCAGGTGGGAAATATTTTACTAGGAATTTCTCCGCCAAGTCTG
>CM051530.1:37473537-37506037 GCA_028017165.1 Herpetospermum pedunculosum
AGGAGCTGGTGCACGAAGAAAAGGAAGTCCAGAGGGACTGAGAAGAGAAAAGAGAACGTTTATGCGATCCTCCCAGGTACGTTGCCCGCCAAGTGCAACGATCCAGGTACCTTTACTATTCCTTGTATGATAGGTAGTAAGGTAGTTAGAAATGCCATGCTTGACTTAGGAGCTTCTGTGAACATTATGTCTTATGCTTTGTTTCTTGAATTGAACTTAAATGAACTGCGTGAGTGTAATGTGACTGTCCAGTTAGCTAACGGGTCGAGTGTATGTCCTAGAGGGAAAGTGGAAGATGTTCTTGTTAGGGTAGGTGATATGATGTTCCCGGCTGATTTCCTTGTTCTTGATATGAATGAAAAATCGTTGCATGCTTCGTCCTCTATGCTGTTAGGACGCCCTTTTCTTAAGACCGCTAGGGTCAAAATCGATGTGTTTAAGGGCGTCGTTTCTTTAGAGTTTGATGATATAATGCATGAATTTTCATTATTTGAAAGGAAGTCTGGTGTAGACAAGAAAAGGGAATTCTATTCAATGATCAAAAAGTAATTCTAAAGGACTGCAACCCCCTTTAAATACAAATAGGAAGACTGGAAAAGTCCTAACTACTTACAACAAACTTGGGAAACCCAAGTGGTTAAAAGAAATAACTAAAAGAAATAAAGAAAATACAAAAGAATATAAAACAAGAAGAGTTTCAAGAAGAGTTTCAAGAAACTAAAGAATTTACAAGAAACACTCAAGAAAGGAGTCAAGATGTCCTACATCAGACCCACCCACTTAAAATCAAACTCGACCTCGAGTTAATTAGCTAAAGAAAACTCGTCCGGAGCATGAAAAGGGTGAATGTCAGCAATGTTGAAGGTATTGCTAATTCGTAAATGGGAAGGAAGTTCCACCCGATAAGCATTACACCCAATGCGTTCAAGAATGACAAAAGGATCAAGTTTCTTGTTAGTCAACTGAGTGTGATGACCAGATGGTAAACGGGTCTTCTGGAGATGAATCATAACTAAATCACCCACTTGAAATTCCTTAAACCGACGACGAGTGTCCGCCAAAGACTTGTAGGAAGCATTAGCCTTCTCCAAATGATCCTTGACTTCCTGGTGGAGTTCCTGAATCCGAGTAGCCATGCTCTCAGCTTCCAAACTAAGATCAACAGAAGAGGGAATGTTAGCTAAGTCAACTATAAGACGAGGGAGATGAGTATAAACAACCTCAAATGGTGACTTCCCTGTGGAACGATTTTGCATATGGTTATAGGCAAATTCAGCTTGAGCCAATGAAAGGTCCCATTCTTTAGGCTTGTCATCGCTAAGACAACGAACCAAATTGCCAAAAGTTCTATTAGTAACCTCGGTTTGGCCATCAGTTTGTGGATGTCTTGTGGTACTAAAAAGGAGACTCGTGCCAAACTTCCTCCATAAGGATTTCCAAAAGTAGCTCATGAATTTGACATCTCGATCCGAAACAATGGATTTAGGTATTCCATGAAGTCTAACAATCTCACGAAAGAAAATATTAGAAATGTGAAGAGCATTATTAGTTTTCTTGCAAGGGAGAAAATGAGCCATCTTACTAAATCTATCAACAACCACTAAAACAGAGTCATATGCACGTTGAGTTCTTGGTAAGCCTAAGACAAAATCCATGGAAAGATCTTCCCAAATAGAGTTTGGTATAGGTAAAGGGATGTAAAGACCGGTATTTTGGCTAGAACCTTTTGAAGTTTGGCAAACAAAACACCTTTTTAACAAAACTAGTAACATCTTTATGAAGTTGTGGCCAAAAAAATTTGGAGGAAATTAAAGCAATGGTTTTGTCACGACCGAAATGGCCGGCTAGCCCCCCCGAATGCATATCTTGTAAAATATACTCTCTAAGGGATGTATGAGGAATGCAAACTGAATTACCTTTGAATAAAAAACCATCTAGAATGTGATAATCCGAACAAGGTACGTGTGAAATGCATTTTTCCCAAATAACTTTAAAATCCGTATCCGTGGCATATAAAGGAGGTATATGGTCAAAAGCAATGATTTCAGCACGAAGAGTGGTTAAGAGTATACCTTTCCTACTTAAAGCGTCGGCTACCTTGTTACTTTTACCGGTGGTGTGCTTGATGACAAAGTCGAAACGTTGAAGGAATTGGAGCCAACGTGCATGCATTCTACTAATAGTCTTTTGAGATTGAATAAACTTCAAAGAAAAATGATCAGTTAATAGAATAAAAGCATTGGAAAGTAAGTAGTGTTCCCATTGTTTCAACGCTCGGACTAAGGAATATAACTCTTGCTCGTAAGTACTCCAATTTTGGCGGGCAACACTTAATTTTTCACTAAAAAATTCTATTGGATGACCCTCTTGACTCAAAACAACCCCAATACCAACCCCAGAAGCATCTACGGAAACCTCAAAAGGTTTGTCAAAATTAGGAAGGGCAAGAACAGGGGTAGATGCTAAGTGCTTTTTTAGGTTGATAAAGCTAGAAGTTTGGGAATCACCCCAATCAAATTGGCCTTTCTTTAAACAATTAGTGAGGGGTGCAACAATAGTACTAAAATTACGAATAAATTTGCGATAAAAAGATGCTAAGCCGAGAAAACATTGAAGTGCTCGAATGTTGTGTGGTATAGGCCAATCACTAATAGCTTCAATCTTCCTAGGATCTACAACCACACCCTTAGCACTTAGAACAAAGCCCAGAAAATTAATTTCAGCACATAAAAAGGTACATTTCTTGGCATTAATGTAAAGGGCATTGTCATTAAAGATAGAAAAAACCGTGTGTAAGTGGGCAAGATGTTCATCATTGGTTTTGCTATACACAAGTATAGCATCAAAGTAAACTACCACAAATTTATTTAAACAAGGAAGGAGTACCTGATTCATGAGGCGCATGAATGTGCTTGGAGCATTGGACAAACCAAAGGGCATTACTAACCATTCGAAGAGGCCTTCATTTCTTTTAAAAGCTGTTTTCCATTCATCCCCTGGTTTTATTCGAATTTGGTGATATCCACTTTTGAGATCAATTTTGGAAAACACCGAAGCACCGCCAAGTTGGTCCAATAAATCGGATAATCTAGGTATGGGAAAACGGTATTTAACAGTAATCTTATTAATAGCACGACTATCGACACAAAGGCGCCAAGAACCATCTTTCTTAGGAGCTAACAAGGCTGGAACCGCACACGGGCTCAAACTAGGTTTAATGTGTCCCAACTCAAGCAAGTCTTGAATTTGATCATGTAAAATCTGGTATTCCTTGGGACTCATTCTATAATGGGGTAAATGAGGAAGAGAACTACCGGGGACTAGGTCTATTTGGTGTTGAATATTGCGTAAAGGGGGTAAAGAAGATGGGGAAGTAGTGATGTTAGGAAATTCATTCAATAAGTGAGAGATGGGAGGAGGGAAATGTGTTGTAGTCTCACTCGTTGTCGTTCCTTTAATAACAAAAGCCACTAAGGTGTCCTTAGGAGTACAAAATATATCTTTACCATGAGTTAACGTGAACAACTGTTTTTTATTGGACCCCTCACTGGTTTTTTTCTTATCTTCCGTAGCTCCCATAGGCAAAAGGACCACTGTTTTTCCCATCCAAGAAAAGGTATGAGTGTTGTCCCTTCCCCTATGCATAGCTTGGGTATCAAACTGCCAAGGACGCCCAAAAAGGATATGACACGCATCCATTTCGAGAACGTCACATACAACTTGATCTTTATAGTGCTGTCCAATTGAAAGAGAAATGGTGCAAATTTCCAGCACTTGTTTCTCACCACCTTTTGAAATCCAACTAACCTTATAGGGATTTGGGTGGGGTTCAGTTTTCAGGTTAAGGGCAGTAACAAGCTTCTTGGAAACAATATTTTCAGAACTACCACTATCAATTATAACCTGACAAATCTTACCATTGATTGTGCATCGAGTTCGGAAAAGTTTATGCCGTTGGGGATTGATCTCGTTCTTTGGAGTTAGAAGGATTCTTTGAAGAACACAAGAAAGTTGATCCCGGCCATCGGAGTTTGGTTCCGCAAATTCATAACCATCGGAGCCCTCGGGATTGTAAGTGTCATCATCTTGGGTTTGTTCTTGTATAGCCAATGTTCGTCGTTGGGGGCATTCATTAGAGAGATGACCTTGATGGCCGCACCTGAAACACTTACCAAGAGAAGGACGATTATAAGGATTAGTAGACTTTTTACCCATGGGAGCATCCAAACCTTTATTAGTGTTGTTCTTGGCAAGATGCTCATCCTTTTTGCCTTGTTGGGTGGAGTTGGATGAACTTCCTTGCTGAAAATTTTGGGGAGAATCATTGGTATACTTTCTTTGAGGTGGTTGGTCTTGTTTTGCCCATGCATTCCTTCGTTGGTAGGTTCTTGAAGGCCGAATCTCATCATTTTCCTCAATCTTGGTTGCTAGGTTGATTGCATCCGCGAGGTAAGCTAGAGGATGTACGTTTACCGCTTCTTTGATGTCATCACGAAGACCATTAACAAATCTTGAAATTTGTTGTTGCTCGTTTTCGGGTAGATTATTTCTTGCACCCAATCGGTAGAATTCTTCCGTGTAATCTAGCATATTACGATTACCTTGCTTACATTGTTGGTATTGGTTGTATAGGATTTGTTGATAGTTGAGTGGTAGGAATCGTTTCTTCATTAACCTTAACATCTTTGGCCATTGTTTTATGAGTGTCTTGCCCGAGTATCGACGATTATTTTGGAGTTGATCCCACCATGCTGAGGCCCCACTTTGTAATTTGAAGGCAACTAACTTCACCTTCTTTTCTTCGGGAGTATTGGCATAATCAAAGAAGTTCTCCACGTTCTTGACCCAATCAAGAAACTTTTCCACATCCATTCTTCCATTAAAATTTGGAAGGTCTACTTTCATTCTAATTTCTGAATTGTCATTAAATTGTTGTTGTCTTCTTGGAGGTATATCTTGGTGATTTTGATGTCCCGGATGAAGGTTACCTTGCTGTCCAATATTTCTGAATTCTCCTTCATCTGAAGATTCAGAATCTTGTGCCATAAATCCAGGGATTGGATTTCCAGGAAATCTCCCAAAATTTTGGTTTTCTTGTCTTCTAATTGGATTATGCACTTGTCTTTCTTGCATTTCTTGACTTTCTTGAACATTGCGGGTGACTTCTTGGTTGTCTTGTGGGTTTTCTTGCACATGGTTAACATTGCATTGTTGATTCAATTGTCGAGTAATGAGAATAATGGCTTGTTTGATATCGTCCACACTTGTCTTGATTTCATCGATCGAGTTTTCCACCGACTGCAAGCGTCGGTCAAGTTGTTGGGTTGTAAGGGAGGAAGCTTCCGCTGCCATGGTGTAAGGATCCAGAATTGGAAATGAAATTTCCGAGCTAGGATCGGGAGCTCTGATACCACTTTGGTGTAGACAAGAAAAGGGAATTCTATTCAATGATCAAAAAGTAATTCTAAAGGACTGCAGCCCCCTTTAAATACAAATAGGAAGGCTGGAAAAGTCCTAACTACTTACAACAAACTTGGGAAACCCAAGTGGTTAAAAGAAATAACTAAAAAAAATAAAGAAAATACAAAAGAATATAAAACAAGAAGAGTTTCAAGAAGAGTTTCAAGAAACTAAAGAATTTACAAGAAACACTCAAGAAAGGAGTCAAGATGTCCTACATCAAAGTCTGTGGAGAATGTGTCTGTGGTTGAGTATGACGAGAATGGGAGTCTACCCTCGCGCTTGAGGGATGATTCCCATGTCTCGGTAAAAAAATCTGACTTAAATTTGATTGATGATACTGCTGTTTTTTGCACTAACGATTGTGATATTCACATGCTCGAGGCACGAAAAGTGCAAAATGTTTTTAATGTTGCTTGCAGGACAAGTGTGGATGCGGACAAGTATGGATCGTCCCCCGCACTTTCAGATTATGGTTGAGTCAGTGGAGAGAATTCAGTCGAGCAAATGACTTTAAAAATTCTGCGCTTCTCGGAGACACCCGAGCGATGAACTGTTTTTTCTGTTTTAGTTTAGTTGCTGTTTTTTATTGCTTTTTAGATTAATTTAGTCTTACTTTGCTTGTTGTTTTTTTTTTTTTTTTTTTTAGGAATCGAGGAAGAGAGGACAATTTTGGGCTTCGATGTTTGTGCGCGCCGCTTCCTTACCCTCGCCAACTTAACAAAGAGTCAGGGAAGTGTAGTTTCTTCTTCCCTTTTACTTTGTGTATCTGACAGAATGGCATTGAGGACAATGCCAACTTTTGAAGTTGGGGGTGGAGTTGGATCCATGGATATGCATGTGTAGTCGGTTGAGAAGTGCTATATCGATATTGAAGTGCTTGGGACTCTGTTTACTGTTTTCTGATGATAATAATCTAGGAAATGCATGTTGGAAATCTAAGCACGTACATAATCTAGTTTTTGCATGAGTTTTGCATTTATTAGGTTCATGTCAAAATTTTAAAAAAAATTATGTTGGTCCCTTGCATCTTTCGCGCACTTAGCAACCCCATCCTACATAATCGGATTGTTGTGAATTTTTTTCTGGGAACTAAGAAACATATAAGAAGGCTGCCCACCAAATTTTAGAGTTTTTTGCCAACTCTAGCTTTTTTCCTGAGAAATATTCGTGCGCATTGAGTTTATTGGGTGAGCAAGGGAGTATACGGGTTAAGTGTTGGTGATCGGAGGCGGTAAAAATCAAGGGTCATACTTAATGTAGGGAAGAAAGCATAAGTGTGGCCTTGCGTGTTGACGAGAATGATGCATGGTGGGAGCGAGATTGGAAGTCCGGGTGCTCGCGTGCATGCCAAGGCCGATGGCATAGGCGTGTGCATGGGCACTTAGGTGCATGACAAAAACCTCAAGGAGGTTAGTGTTGCTGGCCCCGCGCGCGCGCCTCTCCCCATCAGCCAATTTGCCCGCGCGCTTCTAGGTCGACCAGGACCCCATCCCCACGCCCCCGCGCGCGCGCCTAGTCCCAACGGCACACCCCCGCGCGCGCCTATCCCCAACGCCACACCCCCCGCGCGCGCGCGCCTAGCCCCACCAGCACGCCTAGCCCCACCGGCATGCCCCCGCGCGCGCGCCTAGCCCCACCGGCACGCCTCCGCGCGCGCGTTTAGCCCCACCCACACGCCCCCCGCGCGCGCGCCTAGCCCCACCCGCACGCCCCCGCGCGCGCGGGGGTGTGCCGGTGGGGCTAGGCGCGCGTGGGGGCATGCTGGTGGGGCTAGGCGCGCGCGGGGGTGGGCGGGTAGGGCTAGGCGCGCGCGCGGGGGGCGTGCAGGTGGGGCTAGGCGCCCGTGCGGGGGCGTGTGGGTGGGGCTAAACGCGCGCGCGGGGGCGTGCCGGTGGGGCTAGGCGCGCGCGCGCGCGGGGGCATGCCGGTGGGGCTAGGCGCGCGCGCGCGCGGGGGCGTGCCAGTGGGGATAGGCGCGCGCGGGGGTGTGCCGTTGGGACTAGGCGCGCGCGCGGGGGCGTGCGGATGGGGTCCTGGTCGGCCTAGAAGCGCGCGCGCAAATTGGCTGATGGGGAGAGGCGCGCGCGCGGGGCCAGCAACACTAACCTCCTGGAGGTTTTTGTCATGCACCTAAGTGCCCATGCACACGCCTATGCCATCGGCCTTGGCATGCACGCGAGCACCCGGACTTCCAATCTCGCTCCCACCATGCATCATTCTCGTCAACAGGCAAGGCCACACTTATGCTTTCTTCCCTACATTAAGTATGACCCTTGATTTTTACCGCCTCCTATCACCAACACTTAACCCGTATACTCCCTTACCCTCGCCAACTTCACAAAGAGTCAGGGAAGTGTAGTTTCTTCTTCCCTTTTACTTTGTGTATCTGACTGAATGGCATTGAGGACAATGCCAACTTTTGAAGTTGGGGGTGGAGTTGGATCCATGGATATGCATGTGTAGTCGGTTGAGAAGTGCTATATCGATATTGAAGTGCTTGGGACTCTGTTTACTGTTTTCTGATGATGATAATCTAGGAAATGCATGTTGGAAATCTGAGCACGTACATAATCTAGTTTTTGCATGAGTTTTGCATTTATTAGGTTCATGTCAAAAATTTTAAAAAAAATTCTATTGGTCCCTTGCATCTTTCGCGCACTTAGCAACCCCATCCTACATAATCGGATTGTTGTGAATTTTTTTCTGGGAACTAAGAAACATATAAGAAGGCTGCCCACCAAATTTTATAGTTTTTTTGCCAACTCTAGCTTTTTTCCTCATTTAATTAATATTTAATATTAAAAAATTCATAATAAATAATTTGTTGGTTCAAAAATTCTGAAATTTTTTTTGTAGACTCCCTTCAATGTCCCAATGATGAATCAATCGAGTTCATGGCCCCAAAAAATCTCAAACTTCAAATTTTTTACCGTATGACGACTCAACTTTTTCATATGCAAGCCTGACAGACCAAAAAGGCCCCAAAATGTACTATATAGGGGGGCGTTCAGTCTGCATCCGTTGAGCGCACGAGGTACCCCCTATCCCCGCCCACGCCCCAAGCATATGCGCCGCACAGTGGCATATGCTAGGGGCGTGGGCGGGGGGGATCGGACGACCGGATGTGGTGGCGGCGGCCGGGGGCGTGGCGGCGGAACAGGCACGATGGGGTGGGGCCGAAGGCGTCTTGAACGCGTGGCATGAACCTCGTTGTGCTCGGGATGTTGCCAAGTTGCTTGTCGGCTATAGTCGGTCTGATTCGGTAAAGATGCTAGGTTGTGGGCATATGTTTGGTCGGTGGGAAATTAATCGTTCGCCCTGTGGCGGCGGGCGGCGTGGTGGAGGAGCGGGCTTGATGGGGTGGGGCCGAAGGCGTCTAGAACGCGCGGCATGAACCTTGTTGGGCTTGCGATGTTGCTGTGCTGCTTCGCGAGGGGCCGCAAGGTGGTGGAAAGGACACGGTGGGGTGGGGCCGAAAGCGTCTTGAACGCGCGGCATGAACCTCGTTGTGTTCGGTCTGTTGCCAAGCAGCCTGTATACTTCCCACCCACCAAGCATATGCCCACAACCTTAAAAGGCTCCTATTTGTCGGGCGGGGAGAGAAAGTGGGATGTTGATTCGAGTCGAGTTGAGGGTGGGCTTGCTTAGACGATGCTTGCACGTGGTTGTTTTTCTGCTCGCTTGTCGTGTGGAAGGACGACCTAGATGGTGGCGGAGTCACGGCGAGCTTGCCCAAAGCAAAGCGAGATGACACGGCCTGCTATCGCTCCCCGTTTGACAAATAGGAGCACCATACCTCAAAATAAAATGTTTTCTTGATTTCATTTGTCGGGCGGGGAACGAAAGTGGGATGTTGATTCGAGTCGAGTTGAGGGTGGGCATGCTTAGACGATGCTTGCACGTGGTTGTTTTTCTGCTCGCCTGTCGTGTGGAAGGACGACCTAGATGGTGGCGGAGTCATGGCGAGCTTGCCCAAAGCAAAGCGAGATGAGACGGCCTGCGATCGTTCCCCGTTTGACAAAAGGGGTCACCTTCGAAATAAAATGGTTTTATCAACCCATTTGTCGGCCGGGGAGAGAGAGTCGAATGTTGATTCGAGTTGAGATGCATCTTCCCTGCTGCTCAATCGCTCTCCATGGCCTGCTTAATGGACCTCCAGCAGAAGATGGCAGAGTGGGCTGAATACGCGCAGGCAAGGGACAAAGACGTGGCTGATCAATTGGGATGCATCTTCCCTGCATTCCCCACTGATCTACTGAAGCCGTGGGCACCTCCGAGGGAGAGGAAGGATGATGATGAGGATGTTTTAGTGCCAGTCTGAAGGGCACTCGAGGGAGTACTTTTGTTCCCTCTTTTTTTTTAAAAAAAAAAAACCTGCTTTTCGTTAACTTGTGACTGATGTTTTTGAATCAAATGCTTGTTCTGTTTAAATTCTTTTGGTTGTTTAGGATAGTTTAGTATAGGTAGATGGTATCTGAGTAGCTAGCTTGTTTTAGTTTCCTTTTTGAGTAGTTGTAGATGACTGGAAATAGCATGCAAAGGGGCCTTGATCACTGATAAATATGCCCTGTAGGTTTATTGCGAAATTTTTGCGGATTCCGCAATTTTTGTTAGTTATCGCACGCTATTGACTGACTGTTATATAGGCTGGTTCTGTTTACATTTTGCTCTATTGCTGCTTGTTTAACTGCCATATATGACCTATCTGTGAGCATGTTAGATGAGTGTATTAGAACACCTATGTTAGTTTAAATTCATGCCCTTACGTTGCTCAGCATGTATCTCTTTAAGCCCTGATTTACTGTTTTTACAGAATTCTGCTTCTGTGTTATTTGCTTTAGGAGAGTTCATTTTATGCCTAGGACTTTTAGATTCTCTTTGTTTTTCCCTAGACTAGATGCTTCTAGGACAAGTTTGGGGGTGTGCCACCTTAGACTCTCATTGGGGACAATGAGAAGTTTTAGTTTGGGGGAGGCAGCCCTAGGCCTAGGAACATTCCTCTCTCCCTTTTAAACATAAGCATTCTTCTTCTCCTTTGAAAAAAATGATGAACAAAAAAACGAAAAAAAATGAAAAAGGAAAAAGGAATAAAGAGTGGTGTCTCTTTTGAGGTTGTTGAGTAATCAGTGCCACGTGTGTAACCCACAAGTGGCATTGCATCAAAAGGCAACCAAAGGAGAGGCTCCACCAAAGGAAGAAAGAAAAAAGGAAAAACTAAGGAAGAAGGGTGTATGCCTATGAGTTATAGCTCTGTGCTTAGGTGTCCTGAATAAAAGAACTCTGATCCTCAATTAGCTAAGCACAGGGTTGCAGCTTATAGGTTTGCTAAGGGAGATGAATGTATATCCAATGTAGTGATGCCAGGGTTTAGGTTGTTCTATGAAGGTACTACTGACACTGGTTTATACTAAGACTGGCATGACTCTAAGGAATCCTAGGTAGTTCAAAAGAAAAGCATTAGAAGCATGTACTGAGTCTAGGGTAAAGCTAGGTGGAATTTGAAAACTTAGGGATAGTTGCACAATGAACTTAAACAAAGCTAAAGAGTTCAATCCTGAGCCTGAAAGATTACTTAGGGCCAGAAACAGACCCAAGAAACGCCTTTTCAAACAACCCCCTGTAACTCAAAACTTTGCTGACTCCGCGGAGTCTTCGCAATTCCTACAAATCGAAATGGAAAGACCAGTCCCAAATCCGTTACCTACCACTCGCAACCCCATCGAAATAGCGAATGACAAGGATAGTGCCATTCTCTCCTACTTAGTTCCTATGCCTGGGGAGCTAAACCCAAGCATTATACGCCCGAAAATTACTGCGAACTCATTCGAGTTAAAGCCAGTAATGTCCCAAATGCTGTCCACTGTGGGACAATTTTTTGGGGTGGAAAATGAAGATCCCCACAATCATTTAAGAAACTTCCTAGGAGTTAGTGATACCTTCCTTATCCCTGGAGTTTCCCAAGAAGCTTTGAGGCTTTACCTCTTTCCCTACTCATTAAGAGATAAAGCCAAAAAGTGGTTAAACTCATTACCTTCCAGATCAATTGTCAATTGGACAGATCTGGCTGAAAAATTCCTAGTCAAATACTTCCCACCTGACAGGAATTCCAACTTTCGTGATGATATCATTAAGTTCAAACAAGCCGAAAATGAGTCCCTTCACGAAGCTTGGACAAGGTTCAAGGACCTTTTGCTTAAATGTCCACACCATGGCATTCCATGGTGTATCCAAATAGAAGTCTTTTTTAAAGGATGCAACCCCAGCACAAGGCAAGTGCAGAATTCGTCAGCTGGTGGTTCCATGCTTTCTAAAAGCTCTAATGAAACCTATGGGATTTTGGAGAAAATCTCAGCCTCTCACTGTAGGTGGTCAGATGATCCAGTAGAGCCGAGTAGAGCTCAAGACAAGGATGCACTCAGTGCCATGAGTAGCCAAATAAACGCCCTGACCAACCTAGTCAAACAAATGGCTCAAACCAATCTCCAAACCAGTGTCAACACCGCCGCAGCCATTTCAATGGGCACATCACATAGTCAAGGTGAGACACTAATTTGTGGGTTCTGTGGGGAAGGGCCCCTGTATGATTACTGCCCTGGGAATCCAGCCTCAGTCTGCTATGTTGGAAGTCAACAGTAGCCTAGAAACAACCCCTACTCTAACACTTACAATCCTGGTTGGAGAAACCACCCAAATCTTTCTTGGGGTGGACAACAAAACGCTAACCAGAGTCAAAACCAACCAAGACCGAGTGGAACACCTGGTTTCACTCAACAAAATAACCAATCCATGTATCAAAAGCCATATAACCCTCCAATGGGGTCATCAGTAGAAAATTTACTTAAGGAGTACATTGCAAAGAATGATGCTACCCTACAAAGTCAGCAAGCTACCCTTAGGAGCCTAGAGAACCAAATAGGGCAGTTAGCCAATGAAATCAAAAATAGGCCCCAAGGTAGGTTGCCTGCTGACACTGAAGTACCTAGAAGGGATGGTAAAGAGCAAGTTCAAGCAATTGAACTTCGAAGTGGAAGACCATTGGTGAGCAACACTAGAGATACACCAAAGAGAGTAGAGAATGAAGAGTCTAGTGCTCCACTGGATTCTCTGCCAAACCATGGTCAACCATCAGCAAGCACATCAAGGGTGAGGCTAGAACCTATCATAGAGGAACCAGAGGAAATTCCAAGGCCTCCACCTATCATTAGGCGACCTGAAGTGCCTACATATGTGCCACCACCTCCATTTTCTAGAAGGCTGAAGAAAAAACAAGAACAGGAAGTGCACTTTAACAAATTTTTAGAAATTATAAAACAAGTGCATGTGAATATTCCCTTTGTAGAGGTTTTGCAATCTATGCCTTCTTATGTTAAATTTTTGAAGGATATAATAACTAACAAAAAGATCATTGGTGAACTAGAAACAGTGAATCTTACTGAGGAGTGCAGTGCTATACTCCAGAACAAGATTCCAAAGAAGGAGAAGGATCCTGGTTCCTTCACATTACCAGTTGAATTGGGGGGCAAGCACGTGGGCAGAGCTCTTTGTGACCTGGGAGCCAGCATAAATCTCATGCCCCTATCCTTATTCCGTCAGTTAGGCATAGGGGAAGCACGTCCTACCACTGTCACCTTGCAGCTTGCAGACAGATCCATCGCATACCCGGAGGGGAAAATTGAGGATATTCTTGTCAAGGTTGACAAATTTATTTTTCTTGCAGACTTCATCATTCTGGATTATGAAGCAGACAAAGAGGTACCGATCCTATTGGGCAGACCATTTCTAGCCACAGGTAGAGCCTTGATTGATGTCCAGAAAGGTGAGCTCACCATGAGGGTTCATGATGAGGAGGTTAAGTTTAGTGTCTTTAAAGCCCTAAGGTATCCTTCTGATTTTGAATCTTGTGCAAGTGTCGATATAATAGATTCACTGATGGAAGACCAACTTGAGCATGAACTGTTAACCAAGCATGCCAATGATTATGTACAAATAGACATAACTGACTTAAACATAGCTGAAATAATGGACATACCTGTGAATAAACCTCAGCATGTTTGTATGACTACAGATTTAACTGAAAGATCCATGAATCCACTGAAACCATCCATTGAGCATCCACCCCTCTTAGAATTAAAACCATTGCCTGATCATCTGAAATATGCATATTTAGGAGAGCATGATACTTTGCCTGTGATTATTTCGTCCAAATTAAGTGAAGAGCATGAAATTGCGCTAATTTTGCTGCTTAAGCAACATAAAAAAGCTATTGCATGGACGATTGCTGACATAAGAGGTATTAGCCCTTCCTATTGCATGCATAAGATATTATTGGAAGAAGAACATACACCTAGAGTAGACCACCAACGGAGGTTGAATCCTTCCATGAAGGAGGTAGTAAAAAAAGAAATAATCAAATGGTTAGATGCAGGTGTAATCTTCCCTATCGCCAATAGTCAATGGGTGAGCCCAATTCAATGTGTGCCTAAGAAAGGGGGATGACTGTAGTAGTAAATGAGAGTAATGAACTAATTCCAACTAGAACTATTACAGGATGGAGAGTTTGTATGGACTATAGAAAATTAAACAAAGAAACAAAAAAAGATCATTTTCCTTTACCTTTTATAGATCAGATGTTAGATAGGATACCTCGTCGAGCCTACTACTGTTTCTTAGATGGTTATTCTGGATATAACCAAATCACCATAGATCCTGTGGACCAGGAGAAAACAACCTTTACATGTCCCTTTGGAACATTTGCTTTTCGCAGAATGCCTTTTGGTTTATGCAATGCACCAGCAACTTTCCAAAGGTGCATGTTAGCTATTTTCTCTAACTTGGATGAATCCATGATAGAGATATTCATGGATGACTTCTCGGTCTTTGGTGATTCTTTTACAAATTGTTTAGAGAACTTAGGACAAGTCCTAGCCCGGTGTGAGGAGACCAACCTAGTCCTTAATTGAGAGAAATGCCACTTTATGGTGGAAGAAGGGATAGTCCTAGGTCACAGAGTTTCTAGAGCAGAAGTAGAGGTCGATAGGGCCAAGATAGAGATAATAGAGAAGCTAGTGGAGCCCCAAAATGTAAGAGCTATTAGAAGTTTTCTAGGTCATGCGGGTTTCTATAGGAGGTTCATTAAGAACTTTTTTAAAATTTCTAAACCCTTGTGTGAGCTTCTAGAGCTGAACAAACCATTTTTCTTTTCCAAAGCGTGTTTCTTAGCATGGACAACCCTTAAGAAAGCCTTAGTCACAACACCTATTATAGTAGGACCAAATTGGGACCTACCATTTGAGATGTTGTGTGATGCGAGTGACTATGCAGTAGGGGTTATGCTAGGCCAAAAAATTGATAAACTAACACATCCTGTATACTATGCAAGTAAGACACTGAATGAAGCACAATGTAATTACACAACCACGGAAAAGGAGATGCTAGCAGTAGTGTTTGCCTGTGAGAAGTTTAGGAATTACATTGTAGGCACTAGGACCATTGTGTATACTGACCATTCTGCATTAAAATACCTAATGAGGAAGGCTGATGCAAAGCCTAGGTTAATTAGATGAGTATTGTTATTGCAAGAGTTTGATCTAGATATTAGAGATAAGAAAGGATGCGAAAATGTAGTTGCTGACCATCTTTCTAGATTGCGGCATAATTGCGATAAAATTGTTGAACCAGCAATTTCTGATGCCTTTATCGATGAACATGTCTTTGTGTTAGCACATCGTGATAACGATGAGGAACCGTAGTTTGCTGATATTGCTAACTTCCTTGCCTCGCAGGTACTGCCAACTTTCAAGGGAGGGCAAGAAAAAAAGAGGTTTCTACATGAAGCTAGGAAGTTCATCTGGGACGATCCTACACTTTACAAGACTTGCGCAGACGGATTATTAAGTAAGTGTGTCTCAGCTGCTGAGGCGAAGTCAGTGTTGCAGCACTGCCATACGTCTCCATATGGTGGCCATTTTGGTGGCCCAAGGACAACTGCGAAGGTGTTCCAGAGTGGCTACTACTGGCCCACAATATTCAAGGATGCACACGACCATGCGCACAGCTGCGACGAATGTCAAAGAACAGGTAACCTTAGTCGGAAGGATGAGATGCCTCTCATTTACATCTTGGAGTTGGAGCTCTTTGATGTGTGGGGCATCGACTTTATGGGACCATTCCCCCCTTCAGCAGGTAATCTCTATATACTTGTAGCTGTAGACTATGTATCGAAGTGGGTAGAAGCCATAGCATGTCCATCAAACGATGCCAAAACAGTCATTAAGTTTCTCAAAAGGCATATCTTTACAAGGTTTGGTACACCCCGTGCTATAATTAGTGATGAAGGGACGCACTTTATTAATAAGGCTATGGAAAAAGTGTTAGCTAAGTACAATGTTAGACATTGAGTAGCAACCCCTTTATCACCCACATTCGAATGGACAAGCTGAAATATCAAATAGGGAGATTAAAAACATACTCGAAACAGTGGTCAAACCTAATAGAAAAGATTGGACGTTTAAATTAGATGATGCACTTTGGGCATATAGGACTGCATATAAGACACCCCTAGGTATGTCTCCTTATAGACTTGTGTGTGGAAAAGCATGTCATCTCCCCTTCGAATTGGAAATCAAAGCCTTTTGGGCCTTAAAAGAGCTGAATTATTGCGTGACCGATGCGGGAACATTGCGGTCTCTGCAATTACATGAGTTAGATGAGCTTAGACATATGTCCTATGAAAATGCCAAAATGTATAAGGAAAAAACTAAAATTTGGCATGATAGTAGACTTAGGATTAAGGACTTCAAGAAGGGTCAGCATGTCTTGTTATTTAACTCGAGGTTAAGATTATTTCCAGGCAAACTTAAGTCCAGATGGTCAGGTCCTTTTGTTATAACTAACGTGTTTGTTCATGGTGCGATTGAGATTAGGAACCTGCAGAACGAGCACCCGTTTATGGTCAATGGTGCACGTTTGAAGCATTACTACGAGGAAGGAGATGTGAAGACTCTCTCGGCCTTCCTTTTATCTGAAGCTTGAAAATCAAACCGAGAGGGGACGAGTGATTACTATGCTCGTCCATGTGAAGGTTATGCCTTAGTTTTTTCCTTCGTGTTTTTTTTTCGGTTTTTATTTTGTGTGTTTATGTGTGATTTTTATTACGAATTTTGTGTTAATTTTATGCATGTTAATAGGTGATCGATAGAGGAAATCAAGGAGATGAATCAAGAGAAAATAATCGATGAAGAAATCGGGTTGAATCAAAGATTTAGTTGTTTGAATCTTGGGATTCAAATCAAGAAAATCCCCAACGGCCAGCCCATTTAATTGCGGTAGATTTGCTGAAACCGCAACAGAAAGAGCCGTTGGGATCCACTTGATTACAAATAGCCGTCAAATCAAAGTTGCCCCCTACGCTTTCTTCATTCGTTGGACTTCAAGATTCAGGCATCTTCTTCATCTGCATCTTCTACCTTCCGATCTGCCCAAATCAACAATGGTGCTTACCCGAGCTGAGCGATCTGCTTCCAAGAAGAAGTCCCCTGACGCAGAAGAGGCTGCGAGAGAGGCGCTACTGTCTTTGGCAGACGCCGAGGTTGCAGAGCCCTCAAGGCCACCGAAGCTGCCGGTACGACGGAAGAAGTGGAAGGTGATGACCGAAATCCCTGCTGGGCCGTCTGAACCAGCCGGCACCCCCAAGAAACGTAAATGGTCGCTTGCGGTGGAGGCAGCCGATCAAAGAAAAGACTCCCACCGAGGAGAGTCATGGGAGTGGCCGACCTTCGTACGAGACGGCCAGACAGAGCCCTGAGCCCTCTCCGTCGCCACAGACGCCGGAGCCTTCCTCGCCAACACCGGAGCCTGAAGCTCCACCTGAAGAGCACCACGATTTGGTGCCGAGCGATGAACCGGTGGAGGAAGATGAAGTCTTCTCTCCTTTGAGGGAAGGCAGCCATGACAGCCTTGCGGAAGGGGGACGAAGCGACTCCATGGATGAGACGTTGGGGGACTGCCTCCAACAAATGACCACCAGGGCTCGGTTGAGGAAGAAGGCGCCCAAGATTGTGAAGGCCAAACGGCCGAAAGCTTCCAAGCGTTCCAAGAAGAAGAAGGTCGGTGGTGAGCCTTCTTTAAAGAAGCTGAAGGTTGAGGTCGCTGAATCGGCCAAGGCGAAGGAGAAGGGGAAGGCAAAATTGTACCCCGAAGACGATCCTCAGGCCGTGCGATATGTATCTCAAGATGCAGAGGCCAGAGGTATAGAATTGAGGAAGAGAGACTTGCTCCACGAGAAGGGTTTCCTTGATGCACTGGCAGACCTGCCGCAATTCTTGCGCGCAGGGATCGCCAACCACGGCTGGGAAGAGTTGTGCAGACCGCCCATCCCTGCCTACTCCGACATGGTGTACGATTTCTACGCCAATCTGACGCACCCCGAGGATGGTCTGTCCATGGTAAGGGGGATTGAGGTCGATTTTTCGGCCAAGGCTATCAATGAAGTTTATGCCCTCAATGAAGGGAAATTGATCTCATCAACTCACAGCGGAAGCCTTTGGTTTCTAAAATATTTCTAGAAACCAATTGGGATCGCTTTGATTATGTATAAAATTGAAGCAACTAAAAGCATGAAGAATGGAAGTTTGATTACCTTTGAAGAATCCACAAAGCCTTCCTCGCTATGACTCTGATATTCGATCTAGGTTGTGGAACCTCTGAAGGAAGAATATAGGAACTTGGAAAGACGGCGAATTCTCTCTAACTTTTAGGAGTCACTTCACTGTTAATGGCTAAACCCTTAGGTCCTATTTATAGCACATGACCTAGGGCAAAACTATTTGCCAAAATATATTTATATTATATATTATATAATATATCAAATATATTATATATATAAATATATATAATATATCAAATATATTATATATATAAATATATATATATATATAAATATATATATATATATATATATATTATTCTTATTAATGTATCTAATACATTAATTTTCCCTTTCATATTTAATGTATCTAATACATTATATTTTCCCTTTATTTAATATATCTAATATATTAAATATTAATTTGAACACTTCAAATTTCTTCCAAAAATATTGATCACTTTAATATTCTTATGAGCTAGCAAGGGGACCTTATGGACCTACAGATTATAAGCTCCAATGATGAAAAAATTAATTAATTAAACTCATTAATCAATTATTTTTCATTCATTAACTCTAGGTTACTCCACTATAAACCTAGAGTTGTACTCTTATGCACTGTAGGACAAGTTGTGTCCATTGATATAATCATTACATGCAAGTCGATCCTTCACGAGTTGTTCGCAATTACAGCTGGGTCAAATGTCCGTTTTACCCCTGTAATTGCATCTTGTACCTTAAGTGTCACTGATCCTCTAATGAACAATATGCTTATGATCTAACCATAAACCAAGTCCCTCTCGGGCCAGTGAGAGGGTGGGGCCCCATTGTTCAAGTCCTGAAATCAGTACTTAAGAGAACTACTCGTCTACTTTCCCTATATGGGAAGGAGTGAATTCCATCTCGTGGAAATTATGTTCCCAACTCTCTATTTGGTCTAGTCCCCAAGATGGTAGGTTTATTGAATCAATCTTAAAGAGTATTCTCACCCATGCAAATCAAAGGACGAGGCCTCATAGACAGGAGTCCATAATTCACTCAGATTTAGATCGAGTCACATATGATCATCCTGTGAAATATTAATCTTCTCAAATAACGGATTTATAAAGAGAGATTATATATTTCGTGGTCCAGTCTTATACAAACTCATTGTATAGGATCCCCCACTCACATGTCTCCACATGAACGATTTGGATCAAATCATTTGTAACTATTACAAAGTGGGTCGTATCAATAGTGTTACCAGGATGAGGCACCCAACCTTATCCATATACTATAGACTGTTTAGGTTATTACTTGAACATGATCCTTCCGTATGTCAACTACATATTGTTCAAGATTACACTAATAACCTTGGATTTTACACAATATTGGATAATGTTTTACAAAATATAAAATAACAATTATTTTATTCATAAAAGAGAAAATGTTCAGTTCAAAACTACGAGGCTTTAGGGCACAAAACCTAACACTCAAAGGGCATAAGTATACTGACTACGCGAGGATCATCGACTCACCTTCTGAGGCTGTCTTGGAAGAAGCCCTGCGCATTATAGGCCAACCTGAGGTGGCTTGGAAAATTTCACGTAATGGGAAGCACACCCTGATGAGTGCGACCCTCAAGGCCAAGGCAGCCGTCTGGTTTTCCTTTGTGCGAAGGCGTCTCTCCCCTGTAACCCACGAGACTACCATAAACCAAGGGAGATCTTTGCTGGTGTACGCCATTATGAGGGGCCTCACCATAGATGTGGGAGAGGTCATTGGAGCCTCCATAGCCGACTGTGCGAAGAAAGGTAAGGGCCCTCTCTTCTTCCCAAACACCATTACTAAACTTTGTTTACGTGCAGGTGTGCCCATCGAGAGGAAGGAGAGGCAGCTGGCCTACACAGGGCATCTGGAACTGCCCACAGGCTTGCGGATGCGGCGGAGAGGTAACATGGAGTTTGAACTGGACGGATTGGCTGCTGCTCAATCGCTCTCCATGGCCTGCTTAATGGACCTCCAGCAGAAGATGGCGCAGTGGGCTGAATACGCGCAGGCAAGGGACAAAGACGTGGCTGATCAATTGGGATGCATCTTCCCTGCATTCCCCACTGATCTACTGAAGCCGTGGGCACCTCCGAGGGAGAGGAAGGATGATGATGAGGATGTTTGAGTGCCAGTATGAAGGGCACTCGAGGGAGTACTTTTGTTCCCTCTTTTAAAAAAAAAAAAAAAAAACCTGCTTTTCGTTAACTTGTGACTAATGTTTTTGAATCAAATGCTTGTTCTGTTTAAATTCTTTTGGTTGTTTAGGATAGTTTAGTATAGGTAGATGGTATCTGAGTAGCTAGCTTGTTTTAGTTTCCTTTTTGAGTAGTTGTAGATGACTGGAAATAGAATGCAAAGGGGCCTTGATCACTGATAAATATGCCCTGTAGGTTTATTGCGAAATTTTTGCGGATTCCGCAATTTTTGTTAGTTATCGCACGCTATTGACTGACTTTTATATAGGTTGGTTCTGTTTACATTTTGCTCTATTGCTGCTTGCTTAACTGCCATATATGACCTATCTGTGAGCATGCTGGATGAGTGTATTAGAACACCTATGTTAGTTTAAATTCATGCCCTTACGTTGCTCAGCATGTATCTCTTTAAACCCTGATTTACTGTTTTTACAGAATTCTGCTGCTGTGTTATTTGCTGAGAGTTCATTTTATGCCTAGGACTTTTAGATTCTCTTTGTTTTGCCCTAGACTAGATGCTTCTAGGACAAGTTTGGGGGTGTGCCACCTCAGACTCTCATTGGGGACAATGAGAAGTTTTAGTTTGGGGGAGGCAGCCCTAGGCCTAGGAACATTCCTCTCTCCCTTTTAAATATAAGCATTCTTCTTCTCCTTTGAAAAAAATGATGAACAAAAAAACAAAAAAAACAAAAAACTGAAAAAGGAATAAAGAGTGGTGTCTCTTTTGAGGTTGCTGAGTAATCAGTGCCACGTGTGTAACCCACAAGTGGCATTGCATCAAAAGGCAACCAAAGGAGAGGCTCCACCAAAGGAAGAAAGAAAAAAGGAAAAACTCAGGAAGAAGGGTGTATGCCTATGAGTTATAGCTCTGTGCTTAGGTGTCCCGAATAAAAGAACTTTGATCCTCAATTAGCTAAGCACAGGGTTGTAGCTTATAGGTTTGTTAAGGGAGATGAATGTATATCCAATGTAGTGATGTCAGGGTTTAGGTTGTTCTATGAAGGTACTACTGACACTGGTTTATACTAAGACTGGCATGACCCTAAGGAATCCTAGGTAGTTCAAAAGAAAAAGCATTAGAAGCATGTACTGAGTCTAGGGTAAAGCTAGGTGGAATTTGAAAACTTAGGGATAGTTGCACAATGAACTTAATGACCAAAGCAGATAGATCAGTTGTAGGGAGTTAATGAAACAGTAGGATTATAAGGCAAGAGAAATCAGAAGAAGCAAAATAAAGAGTTGGTTTTAAACTTAGAAGCGTGTCACAGGACAGCATTGCCATAGATAGTGAATTTAGGGACGTCAGCAAGTGGTTAGAGAGGTTAAACAGCAGCCCAAGTAAGTCCTTATATTGCTCGAGGACGAGCAAAACCTGAAGTTTGGGGGTGTGTTACGTCTCCAAAAGTGACTATTTTAGGACTTATTTGCTAGAGAAAGACGTACACTCTTAAGCGTTTTTGGTAGGATTTAGCTCAAACTTGTGCTTATATAAGAGAATTAGTAGAATGAAGCTAAATTAGGACTTATGGGTAAAAGGAAAGGGAAAGAACCAAAAACAAAGCTAAAGAGTTGAAAATTGCACATTGCTGAAGCATTGCGGAAACATTGCGGTCTCAGCAATGTTTTAAGTGAAAGTTGTTATTTGTTTAACGGATTTCCATTTTGTTGCGATCTTTCAGCCGCTCGTTTTTTCTTCTGCTGCCACGTAGAAGAACGACGTTCAGAATGGATGGTTCTCCTTGGCCCAATCGTACCTGCAGAACACTATAAAAGGAGGTCAAAGAGGAAGGTTGAAGACACACTCGAAAGGCGTAGACTCTCCAGTTCAACGCAGTCTTTTCTACTCTTTTTCTCTCTTCCGTCTGTTGGTTTGAAGGGCTCAGCTGTTGGAGTTGACAATCTGAGAGGAAGAAGAGAAGATTTGTCTTCTCTTCTGATTAGATTTATCCAAACAAGGCTCTCCTTCGTCCTTCAGCCGAGGCGTTCACAACACGGGATTCTACGCACGGATCTACTTGCTTTCTCTACTGTCTGTTTCTGTTTTCGTTGATGTCGGTTGTAATTTGCTTACAATTGCTACTTTAGTTCATTTCGTCTTTGTCTGTTTAGATTTGATCAGTTTATGTTGTTGTTTTGTTCAGTTTGAACCGTGATAATCAAAAGGGTTAATTTGGCTATTTCGCATTTGTTTACTGTCTTCTTCGTCTGTTTTGTCTGTTATATTCTGTTCAGCATGCTTCCACCATATCCCCTTCCTATTCCACCTTCGTCCATGAGTAACTAAACCACATAAGGGTATGCTAATGACGAGTCTATAGGTAGAAATACGTGAATCAAGCGTGTAGGTTAGTTCCAAATGCATTGAATGTATGTGTGCTTCATCCCACGGGCAATTTCGATTGGCCATCCATTTTGTCCAAAGAACTCCTAACCTCCGGAAGGAGTAAGAGTTCAGAGTCGTACATTCATGCTAGCCTTTCATGGTAGCCAGAAAACGACCTAGGAATAGGTGTTTTCCTAGTACAAAACACTAAAACTTGCTTTTATAAAAGATGCTTAAGGCCTTACTTGGACATGAGTAAACTAAAGGATCTAATGCATGAAATCGGAAGATACATGAGAATGAGTTAGTTTGATGCATGATGAGTTGATCTACTGCTTGAGAATCGTATGAAAAAGCCAATAGAGGAGTCGTTAGTAACCCTTGTTTCCCTACTTTACCCTTAATTCGTTGTTGGTAACATTGCTAGAAAATTGCTGTTTCCGCAATACTTTTCCTTCTACATTCGAGTTTACCTATTTACTTGCACTTGTTTATGCTTTCATATCTCGTACGTTCCGTAAAAGTTAGGCACTTTAATCCCAAATATACCTCATTCAAACCATCCTTTCTTACTTAACCTCTCACTTCGTTAGTAACTAAGAATAAATCTCTATGGGAAATCGAATGAAAAAATACTTATTACTTGCTACAAGACCATGTATGCTTGCATGTTCTGAGTGCTCTCATATTGCATTTTAATTTACACATTGAGCACGCAACACGCACCCCAAAATAAAATTGTTTTGTGAGCCCATTTGTTGGGTGGGGAGAGAGAGTGGGATGTTGATTCGAGTCGAGTTGAGGGTGGGCTTGCTTAGACGATGCTTGCACATGGTTGTTTTTCTGCTCGCTTGTCGTGTGGAAGGACGGCCTAGATGGGGGCGGAGTCACGGTGAGCTTTCCCAAAGCAAAGCGAGATGAGACGGCCTGCGATCGCTCCCCGTTTGACGGAAGGGCTCGCTTTTTGCATGATTGTTGCATGATGGATGTTGTTATTGTTCGAGATCGCGCACGACGTTGCGGGGTTGGCTTCGCCCGACGATTTTGCACCCTTTCATGGCTATGCTTATTGGGGCGTGAATAGTCGAGCGTCGTCCGAGCTCGCATCTTGCGTACGACGCATGAGTGGTGATTCGGTAGTTTGGGTCGGCAGGCTCGGTTCTCGGGCATCGAACTGTCGGCGTCAGCTCCTCCTCATTGTTGCGCCCCGAAGTAGAAGTATTTTGAGCCGCTATAGTCGATCGGTTCTTGCATCGATTACCTCGCTCGATGGAAGCGTCCCATCCCGTATCTCCCTTCTGTCGGCACCTCTCGTTGGGTGCACGATGAACTCGAAAGCTCGCGTCGCGTTCCTCTTCGGGCCTTGTTTGTTGAAAGCAGCAAGGCTCGTTACGGCCCGCGCCATCGGTTGCTCGGTCTCTCGGATGCAGTGCATTTGGCGGCATGATGTGCTCGGGGAGGGACAGATTACCTCCGACCCCAAACATGTTTCCTGTGAATTTGCTTAAACGAAGCACGAACGAATGACGCTCGCTCCCGCTTTGCCTCTTGGGGCAGGCGGGTTGCGGCGTCGTGTAGGAATGCTACCTGGTTGATCCTGCCAGTAGTCATACGCTTGTCTCAAAGATTAAGCCATGCATGTGTAAGTATGAACTAATTCAGACTGTGAAACTGCGAATGACTCATTAAATCAGTTATAGTTTGTTTGATTGTATCTGCTACTCGGATAACCGTAGTAATTCTAGAGCTAATACGTGCAACAAACCCCGACTTCTGGAAGGGATGCATTTATTGAAGGGAATGAACTATTCATTCCCCGCAGCGGAAGCGTTTGGAATCGTTACTTTAAGTTTATTTAAAATTAAACTAAAAATACAAGGTTAAGCATATGTATTACCTTTGAAGAACAATAACCTTCTTGTGTTCCTTTTTCCACGAAGTCTTCCTCGCTATGACTCGAACACGGGATCAAGGCTTGTGGGAGCTCTTTGAAAGAATGAGAGAACAATTCTCTCGGCAGAGGATGAGTAGTATGTTTGGCCAACCCTTTGGCTAAACCTAAATGTTTTATTTATAATAAAGCTTTTAGGAATTAATTTTATTTTATAAAATACATTTTAATATCTAATATATTAAAATATGTATTTTATATTTATTTGAATCTTATTCAAATATTATAAAATTAATCTTTTATAATATACTTTAAACCAATTTGAATCTCATTCAAATAACATATGTATATAGTTTTTAATATTAATGTATCATATACATAAACTATTTTCTCTAATATTTAATGTATCAAATACAATAAATATATTTTACTCTTCTACATTTAATATATCAAATATATTAAATATTAATTTGAATATTTCAATTTTTTCTTTCAACTAAATTGATCCTTTTAGTGTTACTATGAGCTAGCAAGGGGACCTTATGGACCTATAGATTTATAAGCTCCAATGATACAAAATTAATTAATTAAACTCTTTAATTAATTAACTTTCATTCATTAACTCTAGGTCACTCCACTATAGGCCTAGAGTTGCACTCTTATGCACTGTAGGACAAGTTGTGTCCATGGATATAACCATTACATGCAAGTCGATCCTTCACGAGTTGTTCGTAATTACAGCTGGGTCAAAAGTCCGTTTTACCTATATAATTACATCTTACACCTTAAGTACCACTGATTCTCTAATGAACAACCTGTTTATGATCCAACCATAAACGAAGTCCCTCTCAGGCCAGTGAGAGGGTGGGGCCCCATTGTTGAAGTCCCGAAATCAGCACTTAAGGGAACTACTCATCTACTTTCCCTATATGGGAAGAAGTGAATTCCATCGTGTGAAACTTATGTTCCCAACTCCCTATTTGGTCAAGTCCCCAAAATGGTAGGCTTATTGAATCGGCTATAAAGGTCATTCTCACCCATACAAATCAAAGGCTGAGCCCTCACAGGCAGGAGTTCATAAATCACTCAAGAATAAGATCGAGTCACATATGATCATCCTGTGAAATATTAATCTTCTCAAATAACGGATTTATAAAGAGAGATTATATATTTCGTGGTCCAGTCTTATACAAACTCATTGTATAGGATACCCCCACTCACATGTCTCTACATGAATGATTTAGATCAAATCATTTGTAACAATTACAAAGTGGGCCGTATCAATAGTGTTACCAGGATAAGGCACCCAACCTTATCCATATACTATAGACCCTTTAGGTTATTACTTGAACATGATCCTCCCGTATGTCAACTACATACAGTTCAAGATTACACTAATAACCTTGAATTTTATTTATATAATGAATATTATAAATTGCAAATAATAATAATAAAACAATTATCAAATAATTATTAATTAATTACGAGGCTTTAGGGCATAAATCCCAACAATCTCCCACTTGCACTAAAGCCGGTGAGACATGTATCCTAGGGCATACTCTACACCCAACATGTTCTCCCACTTTCCCTAGTGAAGATGAGACATGTCTCATAATCCTGGACATTCTAGGTGGCTTTCAAACACTTTAGCCTGGAAAGTCTTTTCATATAGATCAAAACGACTGTCAATTAAAAGTCATCTTGGTCCTACCATGATTCTTTCTCTCTCAGGATACCCATCCTATATATTGATGTTATCTAAGTTCCTTAAGTTTAGCCATTACATAAAACGTTTTAGGCTTAACTATATCTGAAACATCTTTCAGACCAATAAGAAATTATTTGAGTTATGCAAGTTCTTTACTTCATAAGCAAGAACATTTAACTTGCATATCATGCTCCACCATCTAGGGTAAACATAGATTTCCATAAATCTTTGTTAAAACCAGTGCATCTCGTAAAGATCAAATCTTTAACCTCATACACAAAAATATAATTTCTCATTTTATCCATAGATATTTTGAGAAAAGTTTTTATTTTTCCGCGCAATGGTCATACCATTGGGTTAACTAATAAATGCTAACCAATTTTACTGTCAAATGTCATGTCTCAAGTGTACATTAGATTTTCTCCCACTCAAACGTAGATAGTCAATCTTATGTTCTCAACATTTTGAAATGTCTGAGGACACTATTCCTTAGATAATCTCCACTTCATGTAAGAATGATACATTATCATTTTTGAAGTATTACATCATATACTTGACAACAAATTTGTCAATATAAGATGTGTGAGACATAAATAACATTTTGTCCTCGAAAACTCTATTTTAGGACATACCCAGTAATTTAAATTATTCATTTGGAGTTGGTTAGATAGTCAATAATTTATGTTGGATTGAAATCTTACATCATTCACAATGAGTAGTAAGTCATCCACATGAAATATGAGAAAATTTCACTAAGTAATTAATGATTTTCTTGTCTATACAATATCATTAATATTTATTCAAAGTCATAGTTTTTGATACTTTTATCAAACCTTACATTAAAAAATCTAATGATTAAATTCATTTCATAAATGAACCTTTACTGCTTGCAAACCTTTTGCTTTTGATTTTTGAAATTGAACTCATGTAATTGATTTGTAAATGCATTCTTTAAGACTTCTTTTCAAAAAAGATTTCTTAAACCTTCACTTGACATATCTTATATGCAACTATGAATTAGGAAATGCTTATATACTCTAATATGACAACAAATGAGAAAGTTTATCCATAGTTTACTTTCTCCCACTATATTTGCCATTAGTCTTATTTTGAAGGTCTGTACCTTTTTATTTACAAATCTTTTGCTTTTGTAGATATATTCAAAATCTATGGGTTTTACCCCATCACAAATATCTACAAGTTCTAGATAAAGATGAGTACATCTACTCTATCTCGAGATTTATGACTTTGGTCTACTAGTCTTTGTCTTTGACCCTCATTTCAACTTTGAGGTCAAGAAGCCCTACATTTTGTCATCTAATACGACAACTTATGCTTCATATAAGCTCTTGTAACGGTCATCTCATAACTCTCCCACTACGATGAGGCTTATCCAATTCATGACTAGGATCCATTTGACTATCAAATGTAATTAAATTGTTAACAACTTTTATTAACTATTTAGTGGCTTCACTTGGAACCAACTTTTCAACACTATTGAACATATTCAAGTTTCAGCATGTATGCTTAAAACTCCCAAAACTCGAAGGGTTGTAAACTAACTTTACTACTCTTCTATAATCTCAAAGTTGTCTCATGGACACCTTTTAGATAGAATCATGTTCACTATACAATCTATATTGTATATCGTAACAAGAGTCTGATAATGACGTGTAATTCTTTATTGTTCTGACCATGTCTAACAAGGTCTTGTTTCTCCTCTTACAGCACAATTTCACACAATTGTACTTTGTGCTAGGGTTGAGATAAAATCTCACTTTCTATCAATTAGTCTTAGTACATAAGGTTCCTGTACTTTTCACTGTGATCTGATCATAGTGTCTTGATAGATTTACCTAATTGACCTTCAACTTGAGTCTTATATTCCTTGAACTTTTCAAAATATTCAGACTTATGTTGCATTAGGTTACGATACTTATTTCTTGAATAATCATCAGCTAGAGTGATGAAATATTCATCAGTGTTCTTTGGCCAGTAGGCTTTTCCAACAAAAACCTATTGATTATCTTGCATTAAAGGCAAGATTTTAAGACATATAAAGTAATTAACTCTAACATTTAGAGAATCACTTCGTAGTAGTCTTTTTATTCAAATTGATCAGAATCAATCTTGAATGCCAAAGACAAGTATCATATTTTAGGAGAATATAAATTGTCTTTATATTCTGGATTGTATAATCCTGAATATCTCAATGTGTAGTATTTTATATGTTAACAATTTAACATATACAAATTATTCTTATTTTTCAGCTGAACTTTTCAAACAATTTTGAAAATAAAAATTTAGTACTAAAATATTCATACTATATGAACATTTTATTAGTAATAAAGTTAGAGAAATTGAATTTCTCCTATGGTACTAAAAACACCATATTCAACATTAAATAACAATTATTTTTTATGGACATCTTAATGTCTCCCACTACATTAATTGAGATGGGTTTTCTGGTGCCAACAAGTAGAGATCATTCTACATCATTAAGTATTTTCCAAGAATTATATAAAGTGTAATGAAAAACAAATCTTAATAGTGGATTTGAATCTACTATATAGGTGGTAATGATTATTTTCCACCAAAAATCTAGTAAATCAAATTTACTTTTTTTCCATGTTCTTCTCAAAGAGGTATTTCACAAATTCCTCTCATTATGACTACTTTGCTAATTTAGAAACTATTTTCTTTTAGCTACAGTCATATGGTTTCTTTTCTTGGATTTTGGTAATACATAATTTTTTAGATTAATTAGATAAATATTTAAATCTAGCTTTTATTGACTTTAACAACATCTCATATGTTGTTGTCATCTTCTTTATCTTCTTAGCTTGACATCTAATATGTCAAATATAAAATTTGTATAAGCCATCTCGTTATATTGATTTATTAATCATGTGCTTCACGAACAATTCGATTAGCATTGGCAACAGGTTTTTGAGAACGTTTCTCAATAAAGACAAATTAAAGAAAAAATTTACACTGTCATTATATAGTGTTAACATTATTTTTCCAAGTGATATTATTTTCTCAATTTGACAAATTAGCAACGAAAATTAAAATTGAGAGAAATAGACATAATATTGAAATATATATAAAAAAATATTATTTAACAACATGCAATCAATATTCATTCAATTTCAGCATAGAAAACAAACAATTTGATAAATGTACCCTGAAACATTATTTTTTTTTTTTAATGCTATGATACTTTAGTGAGTTAGAACAAGTGTCGCCGTAGGGTAGGTCAAATGCTCCTTCACTAAACCGAGACAATCTCAACCAAGTGTTATCCCAAAATAACTCTTATTTCTATAACATTTAGTTACCATTAGTTTGGTCAAGAAAATCATTAACAATCTTAATGATATCTTTGTAAGTGTAAGCCATCATTTTAGATTCTATAATTTTATCCCAACAAGTGCCGCCGTAGGGTAGGTCAAGTATTGGAAATAAAATTACAATCATATCCTTCTCAGGAGATTCACCCTGATATTGACCCATGTAAGCACCTTTCGTAGGGGGACGGTCCAAAAGCCGCCGCGAGGCCCCACATGAATCTCACGTTGTGAACCAATGATAGAGACTGTAGGATATGTTGACACATTTTCTTCTCCCACTTACTATTTAAAAATACTTTCTCAAGAGATTCACCCTGATATTGACCCATGTAAACACCTTCCGTAGGGGGACGGTCCAAAGCCGCCTCGAGGCCTCACATGAATCTCACGTTGTGAATCTATAGTAGAGACCGTAGGGTTATTTTGACATATGTCTTTCTCCCACTAAGTATTTTGAAATAGGGTTTTCTATTACTTAGACAAATTAGGCTAATCTCATTTATCTAAGTTTTTCAATCTACCCTTTCATAACCCTTATGTTGGTTAGATTGATCTTAATGTGAATTACCAAGTATATTAAACTATTTAAAACTAATCACATTATGAGTCAGCTTAATGAAATAAAATAAAATTTGACTAATTCAACTCCCAGGCCAGTTCTCAGGTAGAGGTGTTCATTTTCAGTCAACTTAAGTACCTCACCCGAGTAACCTTTCTTAGACAGGGTTCCCTTATAGTCAATTTTTATTTCAAATTCATTAATCTTTAATTAACTATTAATTACTAGATCAATGAACTTTAGTTGATTTTAAGCAATCTTTTTAATCCTATTAAAAATTAATTCACCTTATGGATAATCTTGAATTTTTAACAATTTTAAACCCTTTAAAACAAAATTAAAGATTATCATATATTCTAACCTTATTAGAATAAAAGATAAACTAAATTCAAATATTTAAACTATTTAAAGAATGAATTAATTATCTTTTAAATAACGAAAGAAAAAATCTAATCTCATTAGGAAAATATCCTAATACTTATTGAGAAAAGATATCTCAATCTTATTGGGAAAAGATTTTGGGAAAAGATTTTCCAATCTTATTAGGAAAAGATTTTCCAATCTTATTAGGAAAAGATTTCCCAATAAAAGATTTCCAAATAAAAGATTTCCTAATCTTATTAGAAAAAGATTTCCCAATCTTATTAGAAAAAGATTTCCTAATCTTATTAGGCAAAGATTTCCCAAGATTTTCCAAGATTTCTCAATCTTATTAAAAGATATCATTATATCTAGTAAAATATATCCCTAGTTTAAAATTTCCAAATATAACAATTATATTGAAAGATATTGAAATATAAACATATTAGGAAATCATCTAATCAAATTAGAAAGCATTTTAATCATACTATTCCAAATATAACAATTATATTAAAATAATTAAAATGCATGGTCATGCTTAACCTATGGTGGGATTTTAATCTAGATGACATACTTTATGCAATCAATAAATTTAAATCATACATCAACATGCATAATTAAAATTAATAACACAGCAAAATTGACTGACATATTTGGCATATGCTAAGAAATTGAAAGCAATTTTGAATTACATTAATTTAAATCCAAGACATATCTTGGTCTTCAAAATCTTCTTTTTTGAGCCTTCCAAATTTGAATCCAATTTAACAATTCAATTGATCTTTTGTTTACCCGCATCAACCACAAGTTGAAGAAGCCTGACACATCCTCACGCCACTAAATTCAATTCCACCGGATTCAGTTCAACAATTGAATTGATCTTGGTTCAACCACTTCAAGAGTGCTTAATGATTTGAGGAAATTTAGTTTAACCAGCAGCCACAAATGTTGGATTCATAAAATAAACAAATGAAAATTGCAAAGAACAACCGCCGCATGAAATTTCTCCAAATTACATACGACCCTAAACCTTTTAAGGTTTTACAATTCATCTAATCAAAAACGATAAATCTAATGCCAATCAAATATGCCTAAACAATCAATTTTGCAAACCACATATATCACATATATGAACAAAATTAAAATACCCACCATCTACAATTAATTCTAAACAAAACTCAAAAAAGCTCTGATACCAATTGAAGGGAATGAACTATTCATTCCCCGCATCGGAAGCGTTTGGAATCGTTACTTTAAGTTTATTTAAAATTAAACTAAAAATACAAGGTTAAGCATATGTATTACCTTTGAAGAACAATAACCTTCTTGTGTTCCTTTTTCCACGAAGTCTTCCTCGCTATGACTCGAACACGGGATCAAGGCTTGTGGGAGCTCTTTGAAAGAATGAGAGAACAATTCTCTCGGCAGAGGATGAGTAGTATGTTTGGCCAACTCTTTGGCTAAACCTAAATGTATTATTTATAATAAGGCTTTTAGGAATTAATTTTATTTTATAAAATACATTTTAATATCTAATATATTAAAATATGTATTTTATATTTATTTGAATCTTATTCAAATATTATAAAATTAATCTTTTATAATATACTTTAAACCAATTTGAATCTCATTCAAATAACATATGTATATAGTTTTTAATGTTAATGTATCATATACATAAACTATTTTCTCTGATATTTAATGTATCAAATACAATAAATATATTTTACTCTTCTACATTTAATATATCAAATATATTAAATATTAATTTGAATATTTCAATTTTTTCTTTCAACTAAATTGATCATTTTAGTGTTACTATGAGCTAGCAAGGGGACCTTATGGACCTATAGATTTATAAGCTCCAATGATACAAAATTAATTAATTAAACTTTTTAATTAATTAACTTTCATTCATTAACTCTAGGTCACTCCACTATGGGCCTAGAGTTGCACTCTTATGCACTGTAGGACA
>CM051530.1:37508537-37511037 GCA_028017165.1 Herpetospermum pedunculosum
AAATTAAACGGTCGTGCTTAGCTTCGAGAAATGGAATTGCTCGTTATGGATGTTCGGATCATTGATACAATTTACTAACTAATCATGCTTATGCACACAATTCATTTGGCTACTTCTAGCTCAAATGACCCAAGGATGTGATTAGAAATGTGCAATTCTAATCGTACTTGGCCAACAATCTATCTAAGGTCGCGACCCCTAAATCGACTACGTGCCAGTGACAGGAACATTGCGACGGCTTAATCCTAAGACTAACCCGGTTTCTCTCTCGCCTTAAGCCTAACATGAAAACGTTAATTAATTCAGATTACCAACTGTCACTTTGGGTTGAACTAATTAGCCATGCTTAGACCCGTGCTACCTAGCGGTTTGGGCAATTATACGTCCCAACCTTTAGCCCTCTATCATGCATAGGAACTAGGGCGTCAACCTAATTTAGCTACACATGCTAGATTTTATGAAGAACAAGCAAGAAGAAGCATAAACATATTAATTGTCTCAACATTTACAAAGGGGCAAAACCTCCCCAAGAATCCAAAACTTACAAAACCATACTCAAAATTAAGCACTTACCTCGGTTTAGCCTTCCATGGAGGATGAATAAATCAAATCCCCCATGGAAGAGCTTGGTAGCATGCAAAAAGGAGAAGAAGAAGGCCAAAAATGGTGGAAAATGGTTGTAGACCCGAGAGGAATTCGTTGGGGAAGAAGAAGAATTAAAGATCGGCTGAAAAATGGCGTTTTCACGCCTTTAAGTGTCGGAGCGTCGAGACGCTAGGCAAGCGTCTCGACGCTGTGCCCTAAGTTGGCTGCCGCGCGCGCGCGGGCGTCGAGACGCTCGGACAGCGTCGAGACGCTCGGACAGCGTCTCGACGCTGTCGCGCGTTCATCTGGGAAATTGTCGGGCAAGCGTTGAGACCCTCGGGCGGCGTCTCGACGCTGTCGCGCGCTTCGTCTGCGTGTGGCAATCGGGGCGGCATCGAGACCCTCGGGCGGCGTCTCGAAGCTGGGGCGCGCGCACGTGCGTCGGATGATGTCGGGGCAGCGTCGAGACCCTCGGCCGGCGTCTCGACGCTGGGGCGCGCGCGTGCTTCGGATGGTGTCGGGGCGGCGTCGAGACGATGGCAGCGTCGAGCTAGCGTCTCGACGCTGCCGCCCATGCATGGTTGCTCTCGGGTTTTTTATCCCAAATTTGCCTCTTCAAGGCAATTTTTGCCATCTCTTGGATTCTTCAAGCTCTTTCACTCCCGATGCATCTATGAAGCTCTAAAACGGCACTTTAAGCCTCGAAATGTGTTTAAGGACTTCCCGAGCTCTCTACCATGAAATCACCTACAAGGAAGCATTTTAATCAATATATGTCATGGTTTTAGCAAGAATTAGGGACATAAAGAATTAAAGATCGGCTGAAAAATGGCGTTTTCACGCCTTTAAGTGTCGGAGCGACGAGACGCTAGGCAAGCGTCTCGACGCTGTGCCCTAAGTAGGCTGCCGCGCGCGCGCGGGCGTCGAGACGCTCAGACAGCGTCTCGACGCTGTCGGGCGTTCATCTGGGAAATTTTCGGGCAAGCGTCGAGACCCTCGGGCGGCGTCTCGACGCTGTCATGCGCTTCGTCTGCGTGTGGCAATCGGGGCGGCGTCTCGACGCTGGGGCGCGCGCACGTGCGTCGGATGATGTCGGGGCAGCGTCGAGACCCTCGGCCGGCGTCTCGACGCTGGGGCGCGCGCGCGTGCGTCGGATGATGTCGGGGCAACGTCGAGACCGTCGGCCGGCGTCTCGACGCTGGGGCGCGCGCGTGCTTCGGATGGTGTCGGGGCGGCGTCGAGACGCTCGGCCAGCGTCTCGACACTGCCGCCCATGCAAGGTTGCTCTCGTGTTTTTTATGCCAAATTTGCCTCTTCAAGGCAATTTTTGCCATCTCTTGGATTCTTCAAGCTCTTTCACTCCCGATGCATCTATGAAGCTCTAAAACGGCACTTTAAGCCCCGAAATGTCTTTAAGGACTTCCCGAGCTCTCTACCATGAAATCACCTACAAGGAAGCATTTTAATCAATATATGTCATGGTTTTAGCCAGAATTAGGGACATAAAGATAGCTCTATTTTGGAGCTATCACTCGCGTTGACTACGTCCCTGCCCTTTGTACACACCGCCCGTCGCTCCTACCGATTGAATGGTCCAGTGAAGTGTTTGGATCGCGGCGACGTGGGCGGTTCGCTGCCTCCGACGTCGCGAGAAGTCCACTGAACCTTATCATTTAGAGGAAGGAGAAGTCGTAACAAGGTTTCCGTAGGTGAACCTGCGGAAGGATCATTGTCGATGCCTAAACATCAAACGACCCGCGAACGCGTTCACAAAAGTTTCGTGTTGCGGCGGGGGGAAGCATCCTCGATGCCCCTCGGCAACGGATATCTCGGTTCTCGCATCGATGAAGAACGTAGCGAAATGCGATACTTGGTGTGAATTGCAGGATCCCGCGAACCATCGAGTCTTTGAACG
>CM051530.1:37516037-37518537 GCA_028017165.1 Herpetospermum pedunculosum
AGTAGTTTCAATCTTACCTTCTCCTTGGATCAACCCTGTTACCACTGGCTGCAAAGCCTTGGTTATAGGCTTATAAATCGTATTTTGGCAAGCCTCGACAGCTTGAGATTAGAGCGATAATTCAAAATATCGACCACCAAAATTGGCGCCGTTGCCGGGGAGTAGTCAATTTGATTAAAATTATGATTGAAGTTTGAATTTGATTGATTGATGGTTGGCTGAAAAAAAAATTTGTTTGTATGTTGTATGTTTAAATTTTTGTTTGTGTATGACCCGTTCCTCTGAGGTTAGTGGATTGCAGTTTATCCCAGAAATCGACAGAGAGGAGCGGCGGTTACGGAGAGAACTCCGGGTGGGGCAAAGACCGTTTGAAAGAGAAGAAGGCAATCCCTTCTTGGTTGAGGAGATGGCGCAAGGTGATGCGCCGCGGACGCTAAAGCAACTGGCAGCGCCAGATCTGAACCTGCAGCCCCTGTGCATAAACTACCCCGTGGTAGCAGGTAACTTCGAATTAAAGTCAGGTTTAATTCATCAGTTACCTTCTTTTCATGGCAACGCAGGGGAGGACGCGAACAAACACCTGATGGAATTTCCTTGCGTCTGCGCGGGGATGAAGTCTGCTGGAGTCACGGAGGAGCAGCTGAACATGAGGGCATTCCCCTTCACGATCAAAGACAAAGCCAAGGATTGGCTATATTATCTGCCCTCCGGATCGATCACCACGTGGCAGGACATGAAGAGGGTATTCCTGGAGAAGTATTTTCCTGCGTCCTTGGCCACCACTCTGCGGAAGAGAATTTACGGGATCACCTAGGACGTCGGTGAGTCCCTGCACGAATACTGGGAGCGATTTGGGCGCCTGTGCGCCAGCTTCCCACACCATCAGATTGCCGATCAGTTATTGATCCAGTATTTCTATGAGGGGATGACGCCCCACGACCGACAAATGATTGATGCAGCGAGCGGCGGGGCCTTGATCGACAAGACCCCAGTCGAGGCCAAACAGCTCATAGCGAACATGGCAGCAAACTCGCAGCAGTTTGGTATTCGGGGGCAAGGACAAGTCCATGGGATGACCCAGAACCATGAAATGACTGAAATAAGGGCTCAAGTGGCCGAGATAGGAAGTATGTTGAAAAAGATCGTTGGAGGAACCCGCGAGGCGGAGGAGGTAAATACAATGAGGGGGTACGCTTCCAACCCGAGGAAGTACGACCCATATTCAAACACATATAACCCCGGTTGGCGCGATCATCCCAACTTCAGCTACGGGAACAGGGAAGGACAAACTCGCTTCCAAGGCCAGTCTCACGATAGGCCTAACCCTTCCACCCAGGCTCAAGCCTCGAGCTCCTCCAGCTCACTAGAAGAGATGGTAAGGACCATCGTGACATCCACCAGCCAGTTTCAAAAAGAAGCTCGAGAAGAGTTTAATTCTCACAAGGCCGAGCTGCAGAATTTGAACAAGCAGCTGACACAAATGGCGGTGTCTATCAGTAAGATCGAGAGCAAAAGCTCAGGGAAGCTTCCTTCCCAAACCACGGTCAACTCTTGTGAAAACGTGAGTGCTATTCAGCTTAGGAGTGGGAAGTCACTTTCCACCAGAGCCGTGAAGGAAGTTAAGGACAGCCTGAACGTGTCCGCCCCGCCTGCTCCCGAGATTGAGAATGAGAAAAAAGATGAGAAGGTCAGTGTACCTGAGGATGTTTCCAGAGCACCATTCCCGAGTAGGCTTGCGAAGCCTACTTTGGAATCCGATGATGAAGAGGTCCTTCGTACCTTCCAGAAGGTGATGGTAAATATCCCGCTCCTAGAGGCAGTCAGTCAAGTGCCCAAGTATGCAAAATTTTTAAGGAGCTGGTGCACAAAGAAAAGGAAGTCCAGAGGGACCGAGAAGAGAAAAGAGAACGTTTCTGCTATACTCCTAGGTACGTTGCCCGCCAAGTGCAACGATCCAGGTACCTTCACTATTCCTTGTACGATAGGTAGTAAGGTAGTTCATAATGCCATGCTAGACTTAGGAGCTTCTGTGAATGTTATGTCTTATGCATTGTTCCTTGATTTGAATTTAAATGAATTGCATGAGTGTAACGTGTCTGTCCAGTTAGCTAATGGGTCAAGCATATGTCCAAGGGGGAAAGTAGAGGATGTTCTTGTTAGAGTTGGGGATATGATGTTTCCCGCTGATTTCTTTGTTTTAGATATGAATGAAAAGTCATCGCATGCTTCCTCCTCTATGTTGTTAGGACGCCCTTTTCTTAGGACCGCTAGGGTCAAAATCGATGTGTTTAAGGGCGTCGTTTCTCTAGAGTTTGATGATATTTTGCATGAGTTTTCATTATTTGAAAGGAAATCTGCTGAGAATATTTCTGTGATTGAGCATGACGAGAATGGGAGTCTACCCTCGCGCTTGAGGGATGGTTCCCATGTCTCGGTTAGAAAATCTGATTTAAATTTGATGGATGACACTGCTGGTTTTTGCACTAACGATTCTGATATT